>CM038005.1:13325835-13483428 GCA_021234005.1 Nephelium lappaceum | reverse complement strand
TAAATTATAACTCAGAATGTGATTTAAAGACTTCGACAAGGGAATTCATTGATTAGTATAATATTTATCTCCCAGTTAAGGCACCATTCTGAAAGCCAAGATATTTAAGAGTGTTGTGGTCATTTGTTCAGTGAGGAGTTAAATAGCTCAGAAAGTATTGGAAAATATGATTTTTTTTAGGAGTGAGAATAGTCTTTGTGGTTATTTTAGGTACTTTGTTGTTGATTGACATTAGGTTGTAATGGGACTTCATGAAGAAACCTCTATATGGACAGGTCTACATTTCAACAGCCTACTAATAAATTAGCCATCAACCAAAACACGCAGGAGTTTGATATGTGACAGGAAATTTCATATGTTTTCCTGTTTTTGGTTTTTAAAGTTTTGTGAAGTGAAGTGTTTTCCTTTTCCTATCATGGCAAATAAGTTTTTTAGTACCATACATATTTATGACATTGTTTCCTTTCATGATTGTTTTGATTGGTCAACCATGATGATTGTTAGAAGCTGTAGAAGCAAGAGAGGATTAACTGAAGATTGTAGATGGAGGAAATGAAGTAGATGCGATGTCCAATGGCAATGAGATAATTTTATTGGTCCATTTCTAAGATTATGAGTTCTCCAATTCTAGAAAATGCTTGGTTAGAGCCCAAGGCTAACAGATCTAAGTAACAAATTTAATTTCCTGAAAAGGAAGTTGCTGGAAAATGAATTACAAAGTATGGGATTATCAAGACTATTTACAGAACTTGGGATTATGCAAAAATCTTAGGATTCATATGAAGGTGGCTGCAGAAGGTTTAGCAATAGCATTCCTTTTAGTTTTCTTTACATAGAAGATTTTCTTTTTAATTTTCTTTTTCAATATTGAAGTGAACGGGATTTTCTATTCATGAAATCTGATTTATCATGATGAACATGGTAGTCCAGTTTTTAGGAGATGATGTTTTGAATATCAGCACTGGCTGGATAGATCTTACACTTCAAGGATTATCTATGTTTACCTTCAGTAAGTAGTATAGCTATATTAGTTCCTTGAATTTCTCTGTGCTCCTTATTGGTTCAGCTGAGCTCATTTGATTAACTAAGGTAGTTTGTGAAATGTGACCTCTGCCTCGTTTATCTATTTATTTTTTCCTCAAACTCAAGCAGTTGTAAAAGGGTTCGTAACTACAAATTGAATACTATCTGGGTTTTAGATCTACAATGTGAATTTCACTGAGGCCTATGTACTGGGATTTAATTTACAAATGGTTCAAATTTAGTGTTTGAGAGGTGGATTCCCCCATGACATTAGTAAATTGTGGATAAGGCTTTGATGTGCTTAATATAATGTTAATAAATTTTCTTAGCCTTCTCAAAACCTGTGAAGATAATGGTTGAAAGAGGGCAATGTGGCTACTAGAAGATCATTTCTGGTTAAGTTAATCCCTGTTTTCTTCACTTGTTATGTTTTTGGTTGCATCTTTGTATGTATATGTTAAGGTTTTACATAATGATATGACGTGTAAAATATGGGATTAAAAAAAAAACAAAGTAAAAGTTATGTGTGTGTGTGTTTTTCATTTATAAGAAGTAGATCGGGGGTCCTGCCAAACTCAAGATTTTGAGAGTTGACACTGTTTTCACTCCTGCTCCCCAATTAAATTGAACTTGTATATTTTGTTCTTTTATTGTATGAAGCAATAAAGGTATACTTTCTTTTACTTTTGGTATTATATTAAAAATATAATACTGTTTTCTGTACAGGCATTGCTCAATCGTGTTGGTTACACCCCTGAGATTAGCCATGGGGTGTTGGTTGAAATGGCTGAGTATAGGAAGGAATTGGAAAAGAAGACAAAACCCATCCTGGATACATTACGAAGCTACCAAGACTTGCCTCCAGTAATTTTGCATTGTACTTAACTCACGCAATTATCATATTTGGTAGTTTCTTATTTTTCGGTTCTGTTTGTGCAGGATAAAGCTTTGGCTGCTTTAGCAATTGAGGACAAAAAGAGGCAGTATGCTGCCGCTGAGAAATATTTAGAAGATGTGTGCATTCAGCCCTTGCCACCAATGATTGATATGCTGGAAACTTGATGACTCTTATTTTGCGGTACATTATTTCGTTTTGTACGCTTAGGTTTCTTGTTCATGGATGAAGTTGGGTATGGATGTGTTTGTTGGGGAGATGATTTGCTAGTATAGAAGAATTGTTAACATGTTGAATAAATATTTGGAGCTGTATATTTCTTTTGAAATCTGCCGGGGAAAAAGTTGGTTGCCTTATGTGAAGTCAAATTACTTTAGCGTTTTGGATTTTTTATTTAATTTCCATTTTCTAGAACTAGTATATACAACCTTGCTAGTCAGAAAATTTATAGGATATATTGTATTTCTCAAATATGTGGCTCATACTAAATTAATTTAAATTCATGATTGTGAAAAAAAAAAAATGTCTTTAATGGAATTTGAACTTATGATCGAGAAAAAAGTCATTAACCACTAAACCCACATCAGTAAGTTCACTAATTATGCAACTATTTCTATATGTTTCCGTAGATAACAGTTTAATGTTTTAATGTTTGGTGATATACAATGTCCATTCAGTTTGACAATGTTAAGGTTTGAGATGTAGTAGTGTAAGTAATTGCAAAAAAAATAAAAAAATAAAAAAAATAAAAAAAAAAAGCCTCGTTTTGGATGGATTGACTTCTAATTATTTGGTGGTAGTCCTCAGTTGAAGAAATTCTCATTCATGTCTATTAAATAGTCACAAACGCAATTATGGTGTAAATTCAATGAATTAATAATATTAGGATCATATAAAATTTATTAATTAGTAGAGTTATTAATAATTTATTAATTTATGAATTGTAGTTACTAGTTATCATAGGCACGGTCGTGGTAACCATATTTCTTCCTAAAATAGAGGTTTCAGATCAAATCTCCCTTCCTCGAGTCAAAACAAGAAAAAATAATGAAGTTCATTTACAATTTAATGCACATATAATTAACCGACTAAAATTTTTTGTATTATAATACTATTCAATTAAATATGCATTAATCATACAAAGATACATTAATTGATGAAAAAATTAAATTCATTGTAATTTTATTAACTTAATCAATTGTTGTCACGGTGGTATATTCTTTTTTTACTTCCTAGCATAGTACTCAGGGTTTGACTACGTTATTCAATTACTAATCTTATTCTTCAATTGAAGTTCTTAGATTAGTTGTAAGGATGATTATTGAAGTTAATTTAAGGCCTTTAATTGAGGGGTAAGGTAGTGGTTGGGTAAGGTAGTTAACCCCTAGCAGTTAATATCTACAATATTTTTCATTTGAAAGGTGTTAAGAAAATCAAAGGGATAGATTCGGTGGAAGAAAAGAATAAAAATTTAAGAGAGGCTTAAACAAGAAGTTGCAATCCAACGGATTCAAGACTTAGTACTCCTTAAGTTTAGTTTGTATGCCCCTTTAATTAGTTCATCTCATTAATTTTATTTTGTAAAAATATATTTATATTTGCACCCCACTCAGTACTAGAAATAGCCTTTACAATATTATATTTTTACAATATAGAAACATGGCTTTGTTTGATTTTATTTTATAGATTCCATGGATTAAGGTGCCGACGATTTTGTTACCGAAATGGAGCTAATGAACTTTGGTGTGAGGGTGATGAGACGGGATATTGGTATAGGCTCATTGATTACCCAACATTTTCATTTAAAGATATCTTGCTGAGGATTTGGTTGAAATATGATTGAAACTTAGAATTTTGGCGTGAGGGTGATGAGACGGGATATTGGTGTAGGCTCATTGATTACCCAACATTTTCATTTAAAGATATCTTGCTGAGTATTTGGTTTAAATCTAATTGAAACTTAGATATCTATAATGTTTTTTAAGGATTTGAGAATCTTTGGCTTGGGATGGTAAACTTTGAAATTGCATTCGAGATTTGATGAGTTTCATGATTTTATTTGAGATTAGAGGAATGAGTTTAGAGTATCGAAAAAAAAATATATATATATATCTATATATTTAGGGATTTGAGAATTTTTGGATTGAGATGGTAGGCTTTGACATCAGATGCATTCGAGATATGATGAGTTTCATGATTATATTTGAGTCATGAGATTAGAGGAATGAGTTTAAGAGTATAGATGAGATCTAACATAACTCATATTGCTATTATTTAGATTTTGAGAGAATAAGAAAATTATTGGATTTTTTTTTTGAAGAACCTAACTATTGACATTTTTTGAAGGAATATGATTAAAAAAGTGACATGACACACATGTAGATGATGTAATATTTGAAGGTACATCATAAAAATGGTGCATTTTTCAATGAACATTGGGATCAGTACTTTAGTGGCTGTTGAATTATGGGTTATACGACATGTGCTTAAATTAGCTTGAGATTTAAATATTAAGAAGACCATTGTGGAAATTGATAGTTTATGTGTGATTAATTCTGTCACAGCTCGTGATGATTGTAGAAATGCTAATCTTAGCATAGTGCGTGGTATTCATCGTATGCTTGATTATGACTAAGTTATCCATATTAGACATGTTTATCGTGAAGGGAATCGATGTACTGCTGTTTTGGCTAATTACACAATGTTTCTTCCTATTGGCCTATCATGTGTTTTATTCTCCTCGTGGTGTTCATCAAATTCTATTTGAGGATGTTATAGGTGTTAGCTATTTTAGATTTTGTAAGGCTTGAGCCTAAGGTTTTGCCCCATTATTATCAAAAAAAAAACAAAAACAAAACAAAACAAAAGATGGTGCATCATCACACATTGAAACATCATATCTCTCCAAGAGTTATATATCTTTAGAAGAGTTGTGTCTTCAGGAGAAATCATTTCTTTTTAAGAGAGTTGTATCTCAAAGAGAAGTTACGTTTTTCTAAAACAATGTCAAAGGGTATATTGATGTATCTTAAATGTCTTTGGGTTAAAATAGAAATTACTCCAATTTTAACTATTGGGCCCTAGCTTTAAAAGCAATTTAATTACCATTTAGTTTAAATACATGCCCCAATAAATGGGTACAAATCTTAAATTTTAAGCCTTTCAACAACTAATTCTTGATTTTCTAAAAAAGTTAAAAGAATTAATTCCTGATCTAATTTTAGCCTCTTTGGAGTGCTGATTTATGATCTAACAAGTTTAAACCATTCTAAAGGTGTATACAAACCACCCACATAAGCTTTAAAATGCGCTCGCGAGAAATTAAACCTCCAAAACCTTAGTAAATGAACTCCTGTACATCTTATATTGAATTTAATATTTATAAATGTTCACATATCCACAAACAAAGAGTATAATAGTCAAAGAAGTACTTAGTAATTTACATCTAAAGCATGTATTTAGAACAATATTCTTTATTTTTATTTTTATTTTTTCTAAAATAGATTGCTTATCATTAAAACCCAACGAAGCTTGGTTACATCTGCATTCACAGACATCTAACAATGATCAACAGATGAGGATAACGCTAGGTTGGCTAGTTTATGAGTCAAACGATTTCCATTCTTGGAAATGACTTGACTCCTCTATAAACCAACCAAACTACTTTAAGGCCTTAATATCTCCTATTAAAACATCAGCAGTATCACGCAAAAAGTTATTAGAAATCTTCCTGCCTACAGTATTTACAGTATCAACCTCCACCTCCTCAATCTGGAGGTTGAGGCGGCAGGTAAGGAGAAGACCTTTCCTCAAAGCTAACAATTCTCCCACCTCAGGTGTAAAGTTCCCTCTCACAATTTTTGCAATAGCAGTCCAAACAAAACCAGTATAATCCCTAATAGCCGCTCCTATTCCAGCAAAACTCTTCCCTTGCTTCACTACCACATCCGAGTTCAGCTTCAATATGCCTGGAGCTGGAGGAATCCACGGTCCTGGAGCCTGAAATAATTTGAGAACATTTCCAGCCACTGGAACTTGGCTAGTCTGTTGAAAATCAGAAAGAAAGTTTAAAGCGTGAGGAACCAAGTCTTTTAAATCTAGTTGAAAGCCTCCAAAAACCTGCATCCTTTTCCAAATGCTGCACAAAATCAAACACAGAAGCCAAAGTTTCTTTGTTAGAAACTTCCAACAGCCCCTGCAAAACTTCTTCTACCTTTAAACATTGGAAGCTGTACACTAAACTGCCTTCAGAACAAGACTTCCAAACCTCTTTAAGCAATGGGCACCACCACAAAAGAGCATGTGCTACAGTTTCTTCCTGTAAACCACAGCCCGTATATAAACTACAAGTCTCAATATTCCTCTTAACCAGATTCGATTTAGTGGGAATAGCATCTAAACAGGCTTTCCAAATAAAAATTTTGACCTTGGGCGGAATATGAAGACTCCAAAGTTATTTCCACCAAAGATGTACAGATGAATTAGAGGAATAAAAGGTGGAAAAGTCACCTTTACAAGCAACCCAGTAGGCGCTTTCAACAGAAAAACAAACACCCATTATTAAATACCAGCATTATCTGTCTTCAACAATTTTGTAACTAATTGGTATTGACAAAATGGCATCCCAATCCATTGGAAGCAAAATGGCCTGCAACTTTTATATGTTCCCAGCAATGGTACTCTTAGTCAATTAAATCAGCTACCTTCAAATTTTGATTCTCTATATTACAAGGGGTTATAACTTTAAAGTATTTGGTCTAGGGACCCAAGGATCTAGAAATACCTTTGTTTGTTCTCCCTTTCCAATTTGCTCCCTTAATCCATTTTTAAGTAGTTCCCTTCCCCACAGGAAACTACGCCAAAGATGTGAACAGCCAGCCTTCAAACCAGCATTCAAAAGTCACTATGAGAAAAATATTTGGATTTTAAAATCCTAGCTGCAATTGACTCTAAATTTGTGAGGATTCTCCAAGCTTCTCAGCTAGAAGAGCTGATTAAAGGGCACCATATCCTTAAAACCCAGGCCACCCTCAGACTTAGGAAGACACATAATATTCCACTTGACCTAACTTGTCTTTTTTACTCCATTCCTGGTTCCCCACCAGAACTTAGCAACCATCAACATAATTCTTTCCACAGCCCTACAGGAATTTGAACTTAACTCATACAATAAATATGAACAGCTTGGACTACTGATTTAATAAGGACTTTTTCCCGCCCTGGGAAAAAGGCTTACTCTTCCAACCTTGTAGTTTTCCCCACACTTTATCCGTATATCATTAGAAGTTTTCACCTTGTTCTTACCAACTAACGTTGGTAAGCCTAAATAAACTTCATGCAAATTCCCATGTGCAATTCCTAAGTACTGCCTTATTCCCTCTTAACAAGGGGTTAAAATTTGGACGGAAGGCAATACTAGATTTTCCATATTAACCTGCTGACCCAAAACTCTTTCATAAATACTAAGAACTTTTATCTTATCACAATTCTCTAAAGACACCTTACGAAACAACACACTATCATCAGCATAAAATAAATGACTAACCAGGGGCTGTGCCTACAACACTTAATACCAAGACCTCTCCATTATTTTCACAATTTTAATCAAACTTGAAGAGCTTCTGAACATAAAATAAATAGATATGGAGATAGAGGGCAACCTTGCCTCAAACCTCTAGAGGGAATTACACTTTCCCACAGAATAACATTTACCAAAAAATTCATTTGGTAGTTGGAACACAATCAACATAAGATCCACCCATTCTTTTGGAAACTTCTCTTTGCCATGACACATTTCAAAAAAGACCACTCCACCCAATCATAGGCTTTGCATACCAAGCTTTAAAGCCATTAAGACCCTTTTTACCACACTTTTTAGTAATAGAATGCAATATTTCAATGAAGCAATAATATTATCAAAATCAGCCGACCCGGAGTAAAAGCTGCCTGGTTTGGAGATATCAACTTGGGAAATAAAACATTAAGCTTATTTGCAAGAACTTTGGCCATTATTTTATTAACCACATCACTAAGACTAATAGGGCCTATAATCCTGAATCCTTTCTGGATTCCTCTTTTTAGGATTAAAACAACGTTAGTTTGATTAAATTCCTTTACCGAGGCCTGACCTGTAAGAATTTTCAAACAAACCTCTGTGATTTCATATCCCACCACTGCCCAAAATTTCTGAAAGAAAAGGATGCAGCATCCATCAGGGCCAGGGGCTTTAGTCGAACCTAATTCTGATACTGCCATTACTAATTTCCTCACCCCTAAATGGGGTCATTAATCCAGTAATCATATTTTCATCGAAACCAGTTTAATAGACTCACAAGCAATACTCAAATCAATATCAGAGGGATTTGAAGAAGTAAAAAGATTAGAATAAAACTTACAAATGACATTCGCAACACGGTTTTTGATCTTCCACCATTCATCTACTGTCATCAATCAACCTCTGAATCCAGTTCTTCATTTTTGTATGAGATGCTCTAAGGTGGAAAAATCTTGTATTTCGATCGCCTGCTGCCAGCCAATCTGCCCTAGACTGTTGCTTCCAATACAGTTCTTCTAATACAGTTCCATAATAGACAATATAATTAAACTCATTGAAAAGAGTTACCCAAATGAAAAATGAGACATCTCTTAACTATTACGATACACTAAACCAAATGTAACAATGTCAGTATCTAATCTAATCAGATTTTGACACGTCTAGTGAGAATAAACAAATTATAATTGTATTATGAGATTTGAATAATATGGTGGACAGAATTGAATGAAATGCGTTTCTAACTTGAAAATATTAAGGTTGCTTCACAATTGATGGCATTGTGTTGAAATCATATGAGATTAAATGCACCACATCATACACTAATCCATGCATAGATGCATCCTTGAATTTCTTTCCTGAACGATAGCTTTAAATTGCATTAAACCTGCTAATTTCAGGCACTTAAGCCAACGAGCAATATCCCTGTTGTACAATCTTTCCAACTATATTATACACTAGTCATACCTCCAGTATTTCTGTAATAGACAAAGATTAAATCAGCCAGGTAGCTTTCTGGTACTACTGGCCAAAGGGTATAAGTCTTGACATCGAAGCGCAATATAGTGAACTGATAAGCAAGATCAGTAGACAACATCAATTTTAACTGAAACTGAACACGGTCTGGATCTTCCCTGTAGACATTACTTTCCTTTTCTGCATTTGAGGTTTTCCTCTATTCTGCAAAGTTACAGAAGAACGTGAAATTTTCAAGTGGAGGGAGCAAATATAGTGGGGAGCAAAATACAAGTATTTCTATCACTGCCATACTCAGAAAAGGAAGAAATGAATCAAATATAATTAGTTTGGGCCCTGAAATATACAACATTAAGAATATGCAACTAGCACTATTTCAGATTGTTACCAATGCAACGACGACAAATCTTAGGCTTCAGGAATCATTTATGGTTTGACTTGGTTTGTGCTAGTTTCAAGTTAGATTTGCTGGCCTTCCTTGTTCACTCCATAGTTTGTCGCAAGATTCGCAATAATGTAAGAATTTTGCCCCTGTAAATCAAAAACTCTCAATATTGTGCTTGGGAACATAAAATGAGAAAGGAAAGGGGATAGTTGAGTGTAATTATATTGCACAGAACTCGCGTTCGTGATGCTCTTATAATTTCCTAGAGAAGATCTCCATTAACCTTCCTTCGATTATCTTGTCACGACATTACTAACAATCCATGGTCCTAATTTGGAACCCACATAAGCTACAGATAAACATTGCACATGTATTTTCCACATTGGGCTGACAAAAACCTCACACCAGATCCAATATAGGGTAGCCATCTGAGAAGACCCACTAAATTAAATATAATTATCAGTTGTGTTTTGCAAGAATAATGAGATCAAATCAAATTAACCAGTTCAGGCTATATTGAATATGAACCCTGCGACCTGTAACTTAAGTTGTAGTTCAAAAACTGAGTCAATCAGTTATTGCAAACAAAAGATCAACAAACAAATGATCTCTTTTTCTTATATTAAGTAATTTCAATTCTAGAAATCAAACAAGTTGTAAGAGAGTACTCTTATTTGATCATCACTGTTTAGTATGATTTGGTAATAGAGTACTCTTATTTAACCGGACAATAACTCATGTTCAAGTAGACAGTAGCTAGTGGTATTGAAATAGGAAAAAGATAATTTGATCTTGTTATCAAATCCTGTACAAAAGCATCTTCCAATTCTTAAATGAAACTCCCAACATTAGAAGCAAGGGAAGTACCAATACATCAATAATTTTTGTTAGTTAGATCCAGTTAATTTACTTGTTGGTTAATTATGTGTGTATCCTTGGAAAGGTAACCACAACAATCTATCATAATTATGAACAACCCAACCAATTGCTTTCCCCGATCTTACATTTGTCGAACTCAAATTTTGTCATCCTTTCAAGTACTGCTTCTGCTTATCAATTTGATTGGTATATTACAGCTACTCATGAAATATATGTTAAGGGAAGTTTCCCCGCTTTCTTTCGTGTCTTCAATTTTTTATTTTTTTTATTTTTTATAATTATTATTATTTTTTAAATCTGTATAAGTTTTTCCAATACCCAAAAATGTGTCATAAAATTTTTAAATGGGCAGTTTATGAAAATTATTATTATTAATGCTAGTTATAAAATGGCTGTTAAATTTAAATATATGTCTTTTCATGGTGATGAAATGGCTAACTTATTAAACTCTTGACAACTCCATGGATAAAAGTTATAATCACTGCTTTTAATTTTTAACTTTATCATGCAAAATAATATGCAAGGACTTAGATTGGATTAGACAATAACATAGTCAAAAAATTAATTGGAAGTTAGCAAGGATATTCATATAATTTAATTTGTAATAAAAATAAGAATAGAATAAATTATGCAAAAAATACAGTAGTAGGGTCACAAGAAAGAGATGAATCCCTTAAAAGAAAAGACGTATAAAGAAGTGATAAAGTATGTACCCCAACAAGCAGATTGAAGTGGACATATGATGAATTTGGAGGACCACCATGCACCACTTCAGGTCTAAATTAAACATACCATCAGAGTCACACTATCACTCCATTGTTTCCATGTGGGACTAGGTTGCTCAGGTCCTTCTCATCTCCACTTTGTCACTGCCCTTTTTATAATTTCCACAAACGATAAATCTACCATAGTCTGCACTTGCGATGAACCAGATTCAGCAGCTCAATTTACCATCGGGGTCACTCATTCAATTATAAAATGCTACTCAACAAGCTCCGGTCCATCAATTGTATTATGAGTTTGGTGGCTTTCAATTTACATTCTTGGAGTTTTCTTCAAGTCATAGAATGATAGACCCTCTGTTAAATGTCAAACCCTGAATGCAATTTGGTAGCATAATGTAACTGCATATTCTATCTTTATGTCACCAAATCATCGTAACTTGGTACGTGCCCAGCCTTCTTCATTTTGGCATGAAGATCACTGAGTAAAGAATAAATTAACGTAGCTTGACAATGAGATTTGTCACCAACAACAAACACATGAACTCTATTCCCAACGTCAATCCAGCTGCAACCAGGCTGTTTCTTCAACCCCTTGTCCTTCATTTTCAACCTCACTCTTGCAGCAGCTCTCCATTCCCCAGTTGAGCATATATATTAGACAACAAGAAGTAATTCCCGGCATTCTCTGGTTCCGTTTCTAAAAGCTCTTTTGCAGCATGTTTTCCTACATTCAAATCCGCATGAACATTACATCCAGCTAGAAGAGCTCCCCAAGTTGATGCTGATGGCTTAGATCCAAGCTGCTCAATAAAATCAAAAGCCTCCTTCACCCTCCCTGCCCGGCCACAGAGATCAACCAAGCATGCATAGTGATCTTCCCGTACCTTTATTGAAGCATCTTTTACTAGATCATTAAAGAATTTTAAACCATCATCAACTAAACCAGCATGGCTGCATGCTGAGAGCAACCCTACATAAGTAACATCATCCGGTTTAAAGCCTAAATCCTGCATTTGATTAAACAAGCAGATTGCCGCTCTTCCATGTCCATGGTGCGCATAGGCTGCAATCATACCATTCCACGATACTAAATCCCTCTTACTCAACGACCCATCATCAAAGATTTTCCTTGCTGTGTCTAAATCTCCACATTTTGAATACATGTTTATGAGGGCCGACACAACAAATGTACTGACCTGATAAACTGTCTTACCTATCATCTGATGTACTTGCAGTCCCTCACAAAGACCAGCTAAGTCACTACAAGCACTTAATATACTGACATAAGTTGCCTCATTAGGCCTCACCTCATCATCTATCAACATTTCCAGAAAGATCTTCAATGCCTCTTCACTTTGTCCATCTTTTACATACCCAGTGATCATTGCAGTCCAAGAAACAACATTCTTCTGCGGCATCACAACAAACAACTCCCTCGCCCTCTTCAACTCCCCATTCTTGATAAACCCAGTGATCATTGCATTCCACGAGGCTAGGTTCCTCTTCGGCATCCTCTCAAACAAGTCAAAAGCCTCATCCAACCTCATATTTTGAGCATACCCATTAACCATAGCACTCCAAGTAACCACATTCCTCTCTGCCTCGGGCATCCTATCAAACACCAACCTTGCTTCATCAATCTTCTCATTTCTTGCCAATCCAGCAACCATAGCAGTCCACGAAATCACATTTTTTTTAGGCATTATACAAAACAATCTTTTTGCCTCGTCTATCCTCCCACAATGTGCCAAGGCTGTTATGACAGTGTTCCACGACACCACATTTTTTTCAGACATTTTATGAAACATGCCTAAACCTTTATCTATCATCCCATTTCGCATGTACCCATCAATCATGGTATTCCAAGAAACCACATTTTTTATCGGCATTTCCCAGAACAACTGCTCTGCTTCAAAAACTCTTTTAAGTCGCAGATACCCACTAACCATTGCCGTCCAAGTAACAACATTCTTTCTACAATCAACTCTATCAAACAATCTTCTCGCTTCTTCAACAAATCCACATTTAATATACCCAGATATTACCGTGGTCCAACCAATCACATCTTTCTCGGGCATTTCATCGAACACTTTACGTGCTTCGCTGATTTTTCCTTGTCTGCTTAGCCTCGTAATCACACAATTGGATCGCGCAATATCTGAACTGGGGCTATAATCTATTTCTTCTGTTATTTTGGGTTTGATCGTCGAGTGGTGCATGAGATTCCATAGTGTGATTTTGTTATAATGTGACAGTCTGATCGATACAGGACAAGAAGATTGCATTTGGGCCTCAATTTGGGTATCGAACAACTGAATAGACTCGAAATTTTATTTGAAAAGCAAGTGAAAATCATTGAAACGAAAAAGTGGGCACGCAGATGCAAATATGGTCGCTTAAAGAAACTTTACAACTGCAATTTATTTTCACATTTAAAGACTGGTACAAACAATAATTGGTTTAATGCATTGTGACTTTTGACAAGGGGAGTCAATTTTTCAATTTAACGATAAATAACTCCCACTCCATTATAATTCCCTATTGTGGACACTCAACAAATTGGATAAAATCTTTTATAGAACACTTAATTGATGACTTGAGGTGCTATGTTAATATTGGTGTGACATTTCAATAACAACATAACATATAATATATTTTTTTCATAAAAAATTAATTCGGTGTAATATTCTAATAACAATACTATATATGGTATAACTTTTTAAATAATTTTTTTTTTAAATAATTTTTTTTCATAAAGATATCAACATTGTTATTATTTTTTTAATAAAAAAGAAATATAACGTATTACAGTTTTATTAGAGTGACATATCAATATTAGCAACTAAGTTTTCCATAATATTAAAAAATTAAAAACTAAATTAATATTTTTATTGTCTTTTAATCTTGATTGTCCATCTTTTTTCTTTTTTTTTTTTTTTGAGATAGAGATCTCAAAAAGAATCTTCAATATGACGTAATATTTGTACATATTTTATAACATTTTGTCTTATAATTATGGTTTTTTTTTTATTTAATTGGTACTTTTATTTGTGTTTAGTTGCCTTTCGTATGGGAGACCTATGAGTCTATGACGGCCTTGAAGCCACTAGAAGAAATTTTATGGGATGAATTCGGTGACGAGCTATGTATGGTTGGAAAGCTATAGAAGTTAGTTTTCCACAGCATTTTACGGTTTACGAAACGGAGTTTTTTTAGACAAAAGTTATGCTGAATTAGGGCTGGTTGTGCATATCAGATATTGACAAGATTTTAATTGCGGGCTTGGATTACGACCAAAATCTTTTTGATAGCGCCCTTGGGCTCTTAAGTCAGCTGAGAGAGATCCAATACTTGGTACAACTTACAAGGGGTCCTTAAATGATTTTGATTATAATCCTCATTGATCAAAAGACTGGGAGTTGGATGGGATTTGGACATACTTGTTGTCCTCAAAGGAATTGAGTTTGCTATTTTAATTTGATACCAATTAGGCTAGGCCTCCTTGACAACCGATGTTGGTGAGAGTATTCATGGTTGTCTTTGGGCGGATTTGAGACATTTCTCCAACAGTAAGAAAGAGAGAAAAGGTCAAAAAAAAAAAAAAAACACAAACATGAGAGATGAAATGCCTAAAGAACTATGTGAATGTAGCAGAGAGCATCTAACGTGCGCTCAAAGCATCAATGACACTTCATAATATTTTATTGCAATTTGCCAATTCAACCCCAAACCTTTTAAGTGCATTAGGAAAAATTAGAGAAGGATATCCAGTCAGATTTGAATTTCAAGAAAGAAAAAGAATAGTACAATCATATTTCAAGAAAACATCATTATAAATTATATTTGTAATTTTTAGTAAATTATTAAGTTATGGTAGGAATGGACCAAAATATCATCTTGATTTTGAGTTCCTTTACATCACTCGAATTGAAAGTCAAAGCAAGTCATGATGGTGAGTTTAAGTCGTTAAGGGAAACCGTACACTAACGTTTAAGTTTTGAGTGAATTTTTCATGACATGGAAGTGGAAAAAATAAGGAGAATCATAATAATAATAATAATACATTATGCTCTCCAAATTCTCAGTTTTACATCTCATACAAGCATTCCTTATAACACCGTAATGATTTTCGAGTACTGTCGCTTGTCATAATTAGTTTGTGATTCTACCAAACAGCTCCAATACCGTTAATATATTTGCTCACACAAGAAGAACTTTAAAAATAGATAAAAATAAGGATGGGTCTATTGCCATCCAAAAAAAAATTATTGCAACACCCATTTGCTTTCTACATCCATATTAAAAAATTAAAAATTAATTTTTCTAATTTATATGCCTTTAAAATACCAAATATATCATTTATCATAATTAACTTTAAATGTATCATTTTTTTTAGGAAAATATACCAAAAATAATGATAGATTCTTTTTTTGCCAACTACAATTAAAAAATTCTTAAATTTCGTAATAAAAGAAATTTTCTTCCCTCATTGACTCACAACAAAAGGAAATTCAACCAGATATTAATAATACAATAATGAAATTTGGAACACAAGTATTTGTGAAAAAACAAAGCATGAATATTTTAATTAACTTGAAAAGTGAAGAAATCCAACAATAAACCAACCAAGACCCTTTCAATCTAGGAGAAAAAAATTTTGAATTAAAAGTTGTACAAACATTTTAATTAAGAATATGTAAAAATTATACATAGCCTAATACATTTTCTATAAGTTTGCATTGCTCATGAACAAATTTTGCTTGCAATGAGTGAAGAAGAAAAAAATTTTATCATTATTATTATTTTATACAAAGAAAGAAAAGATGTTGACATGTTGATTGATTAAGGATCGTTTAATTACATTCAAAAATCTCTTTTAAAAATAAATTGCATTTAAATTTGTAAAATGGATGTAAAGAACAAATGAGCATAGGAAGAACTATCTTGGTTAGTAAATGAGCCACCCTAAAAATAATTGATGAACGTATTATATCAGAATACTTAGTTTAAAATTCATGATCATAAACATGATCGTCTATCCAGTAAACCAAACATTGTGCCAAGGCTAGTTAAAAAATAGAAAAAAAAACATCGTGCCAGGGCTCCGCTGTCAAACTTCCATTAGAAAGCTGCCAATGCAAGACTTCATTGGAAGGCCAACGCAATTAGATTACACCATCAGTGTCGTTTCACACAAACATCACTACGTAATCTCACAACTAAGTGTTTCTCATCTATATTTCTATATTAATTAAGCATGTCAAAACTACTAACACAACCAATTTATCGAAATCTATATAAAATTCATACACATATCCCAGTGATGCTACAGTTCTATTCTCGATAATTATTCAAAACATTTTCATTTTCCAGTAAAAGTTCGAAGGAGAAAACATGCACAGAAGTTAAGTACGAAAACAAGCTATTATTATGCACATTGGTGGATTGGGGTTCGTTACTTCTTGCGAGCCAAAGCGGCAGCAATCCCACCCGCAATCAGTCCCACTGCAGTTGCAGTAATGCCAATTCCGATAACACCATCTGCATTCATACATATAGTTTTGCAATTCCTTCAGTTTGATGCTATCAGCAAAATTTGAATCCCACAAAATTTACTAGTTACTAACCTTTAGCAATTCGATCTTCAACTGTCTTCTTAAGGACCAGAGCCTGCCTCCAATCAGGTGCAATCTAAAAACCAGAAGTTTTAGAAAATAACAAGATCACAAAGATCAGGTGTACAGCAAAATCTAAAAGTAACCAGAGTCCCCAATCTTCATCCTCCATCAACCAACAAAATCAAAGGAGAAAAAATGGAAAAGACCTCTAAACATCGATCCAGAAGCTGCCGACTCCTCGAATAGTCACCACTTCTGTAGTATCCAACAGCCAGAAGATAAAGCTTCTCTCTCTGTTGCAAAGGCGAGCTACTATTGGCTAATGATGCTGCAATAATTAATTTTCATAGTAAATTGCAAATCATAGATAAAGTTATTATGTCAAAGCAAGGAACCAATCATACATAAAAATAAGAAATTAGGGCTCCAGGTTATCCAATTTAAAAAAAAAGAAGAGAATGACAAATACTAAATGTGAAGAGATTCCATTTACAAAAAATAAAATATCTAAACAATGACTCAACTTCTTATACTTTTCATAATCTTTCAATCTCCCTTTATCATCAGTTTTAAGACCTTTTGGTGGAGCAAGGCAACTATTCCAATTTATCATGGCAAAAGGAAGTATAAGAGCAAATTTATTGAAGACAAGAATCCTTTGTTTGCATCAGTCCTCAATCGGATGAGTATCAATGGGTAGGCTAATCCTTTTGCTTGATGCAAACACCCGACTTAACATTCTTTTGATTTGTGCCCTCACAGCCACGCCAAGTATGATCTGCTTTGCGGCAGATTGAGCCATGGGTAGAGCCTACAAAAGCAACATGTAGAGCTCAGACTTGACACATGTGGGGTGTCAAATGTTTTTGTTTTAGTTTTTGGTTGTTGGGCTGGTGAACCTCTGGTTCATGTTTGTATCTTCTTTGTCTATAAATAAAGTTTTGTTTCCTATCAAAAAAAAAAAAAATGTTGGAATTCATGACAAAAGCATCATGTCGTGGGTGGGGAAGAATGTCATAATCCCACATTAGATAGAATATGGTGGTTGATCTATAGGGACATAAGGGAGGGTAATAGTAATACACCTAATAGACGAGGCTTCTAGGTTAGTTAGACAATCCTAGCCTATGAAACTTGTCATGGTACGCCTCAAACTTTCGAGATTCTATAAAGTATCCTGAAACCCTTTACTGACTAACCAAATGTGGCTTGCTTGGGTGAGACTGATAATTGTTAACCATTACTTTAGCATATATTAAAAAACTGAAGGGCAGAGAGTGTGAAGATTAGTTACACAGAGACAACACATAGATCCTGGTCATATTACCCATTAATGTCCTTATAAAGGTAAGATTAAAGAAACTGTTAAAGGAATAAAATAAATCTCATTTATACTGGCTAGGCACAATTCCTAGCAAACCATCAGAAACTTTGCAAGACAGCAACAATGACAAAAATTTTGTTGCAATATGCCATCTAACCAAATTTCCTAACATGTGAACAGAAACAGGAACTTAAGATGAATCGATAAGATAATATTAAGAGATCAAAACTAAAATAGTGTTGAAAGATCTCTTCCTTTGTGTGTGTATAAGTTAGAGAATCCTAGAAGATAGAAAACGAAAGGCAAATTTAGCACAACCACAGTTCTGAAGGGAACAAAAGAGGGTAGAGTAGACAAATGGAGAAGATTGGTGGCACAGCACAGGGACGCCTAAGAGTAGACAACTGACCATGTATCGGCCACAATTACATCATTGTAAAGAGGGGCAAAGTAGTGTACTGTCTAAACCAATTCCACAAAAGAATTATAACAACCAAACAAATATCAAGACTATTAAGTAACCCATCCACCTGAAAGATAAAGCTTTATAGGTAAGACTAACAAGCTTGCCACATGACATAACCATAAACACAGACACATATAAATGTAGAATAAATGAAAATAAGACCAAAACAATTATGAGGTGGGTATTCTTCAATAGTACCGAATAGTATTATTTAAGCATATTTTCAAAGACAAAATGGAAATAAACATGACTTTTTGTACCAAGAAGCCATGCATCGATATGAAAATACTGACATACAAGTGAGCAATTTGTTTCTCATATATGAAGCAATAGTACATGTAGATAGAACCCTGTTTACAACAGAGAAGCCATCATCATATTTGATCATAGTGAAGACATTTGTAAGAAGTTGACTTAATACCTTCAAGCATAGCTATGCCACGCTGCACATCTTCTGATTGTTTAGAGTGGACAAGAGCCCACGACAAGCGCATGATGCTTTCATTCTTCAGTTCATCTGAGCCGTCTTTGGTAGCCTCTGCAACTTCTCTCTCACAGCCCTGCCATGCCAGCCACGAAAGAGAGAGGTTAGGTTAATTAATTTGACAAGAAATGATATCATCCTCGTTGAAATAGAAAGATGCAGAGCGATATGTACACACAATGATGATATCGCTGTCGCACCAAGGGATCTGATCGCCGCCACCGAAGAAGGAACCGATCGAATCGAAGAACTTGCCGATCGCAGCGTCCATTTCTCTGTCGAGGGCGTTTTACTACTTCCTCCTCTTTTAAAAATGAACCTTGAATTTGAGGTGACGATGGTCATATGCTTAGGTATTAAGAAAAATATCAGTTTCAAAATAAATAAATAAAATCTGAATGGGATAATTCCCCAATGGACCCTTATAGTTTGATCTAAACGCTAGTTACCCCCGTGCGTTTTGTATTATCCCATTTTACCGCCTATTGTTACATATGTCACATAAACATGCATTCTAACATACGCAATGAGAAAAAAGATCAAATTGTCGCTGTTTAATAGAGAAAGCTATGAAAATGTCCTCATATAATAAAAATAAAATTACATAAAAATTAATAAAACTTAATAAAAATAAATTTAAAATGTACTTAAAAATAAAAAATATTAATAATTATTTTTTAAAAAAATTACTATAAGATTTTCACTGTTCATCATATTGATGGATGGTGGACATTATTTAAAAAAATAATCAAAAAGAAAATTAAGAAAAATGTAAAAAAAAAAGAAAAAAAAACTAAAAAAAAAATAGAGGTAGAGTTCCAATCTTCAAATTAAATTTTCACCGTCCATCTAAAAACGTATATCCAAAATGATGGACGGTGGTGATCCAATTTGGAGATTCGATGTCCATCTCTAATTGATCATCATCAACACAACATCATCCCACTCATCATTATCATCAACATAATTCATCAGCATCATCAACATCAACATATATACTTTCTTTTTAAAACAAATTTTGAAAAAAAAAAAAAAACAACTTGATTTGGGTTTCCAAACAAATTTCGAATGAACTCAAGCAATTTGGGTTCTTTCAAAGGTGAATGAACTTTGAAGATGAACGAACCCAGCTTGACCTAGGTCGTTTGAAGCCAAACAAACATAAGTCACCTAGGTTTGTTTGGATTTTTAGAGAGATAAGATGGAAAAGAGAGAGAAAGACGTGTCGAGAGAGAGAGAGATAGAGAAAAGAGAGAAGACAGAAGTGGATGATGATGGCTCTAATTTTCTTTTTTAGAGAGAGAAAGTCATTAAGAGGACGATGATGGGTTTGGTTTGGTTTTTCAAAGAGAGAAAGTCATTGGATGGATGATGATGGGTGGGTCTGGTTTGATGGATGGATGATGATGATTCTATGTTGTTCATCGATTGAAAGTGGAGATCCAATCTCCAAATCGGACCTCCTCTTTCTTAAAATTTTTTTTTTTTAGTTTCTTTTTTGATTTCTTTGGTTTTTTGAAAATGATTTTCACTATCCATCGTGTGATGGAACAGTCGAGATCTTACAATAATTTTTAAAAAAATTATTACTATTTTTCTCTATTTTTAATTAAATTTTAAGTTTATTTTTAGGGATATTATAAAAAAAAAAAAATTCCTGAAAATCAAATTAATACTAGTTTACCTCAACTTTTGAAAATATTAGCTTAAAAAACACCCAACGTTAGTGGAAAAGCAGTTTTAATCCAAAAGTGAAGTGGTGTTGTCTGATTTTACAAAAAAGACGAAAATGTCCTTCCTGTATTGTTGATTTAAAATGGATTCGAATCTAGGGGATATTTTGATAATATCCTTAAAATAAAATAAAATAAAATAAAATATTAAAAATAAATAATAAAATTTAAATAATTAAAATAATAATAATTATTATAGTAACTATAAAAAAATAAATATAACAAATTGAAAATTAATTAAATTAAATTAAATTAAACTTTTTAATATTTAGTATTTAAAACAATTAAAATTACAAAAAATGGAGGTGGAAATCCTAGATGTGATCTCCACGGTTCATGAAGACAAGTGAAGGGTGGCATTTTTTTAAAATAATAATAATAATAATTAAAAATTAAAAAATAAATTATTTAGTGTTCATCACAATTCATCACCACCTTAAAAACAACACCATTGTTGTCCATCATCACCCATCACAAGTATTCAATGCCCATCACCTATACCACCAAACACTAAAACATCATCATCACCATTCATCATACACAACAATAATCAAATTAAATTAATTAAATTAAAATAAAATAATTCAAAATAGTTATAATAAAATAATATAGGTGGAGATCCCAAATGTGATTTTCATTGTCCATCAAGATAGATGAATGATGGAGTTGGGATCTCAACTTTTTAAAAAAAAAAAAATTGGTTAGGCCTAGCAGATGGAGACCGAAATCTGACAGACATCCAAGAGAGGGTGATGGCAAAAGGGTGAGAGGGAAAAGAGAGTGACGGTGGAGGGGGTAGAGGGAAGAAAGAGTGACGATTAAGGGAAGAGAGCGAAGAGAGAGCGACAACAAAAGATAGAGAGGGAAGCAAGCACGACGAAGAGGAGAGAGAGAGAGACATGACGGAGAGTGGAAGGGGACGATGATGGGTTGAATGGTGGTATTGGTGAAGTGAATGTGTGGTGATGAATGAATGAATGGTGTTGATGGAATTATGTTGTTTATATAGGTTAGTTAGATGGATGCCAAGTGTCTTCATCCAATCCATCCATTAACTTGATTAGATCAATGCCAAGTGTTTTCATCTAGTCCATTTATTTTTATTTAATATTAAATTAAAAATTAAACATAACATGTAATTACTTAAATATCCATTACTTAAATATCCTTACACCCTAACAGATTTGTCATTTTTTGGACAAAAATCATCAATCTACTAATGTTTGATTTTTTTTTTCCAGATAACAAGTCGTAAACCAGGGATGGTTTGACATTAGTTTCCATTACATGAGGTATTTTAATAATATTCTTTGTTTTTATTAAGTTTTATTGAATTTAAATTTTGATTTCCACTGTCTATATTAGAGATGGACAATGAACATTTATTTTTTTTTTCAACTTTTTTAAGTACTAAAATTTTCTTTTATTGAATAATATTATTATTTTTTATATTTTATATTGTTTTGATGGTTTTGCCCTTCCAAACTAATGAACAAATATTAATTTTTAATGTCAACTTTGATAGCAAGATTTTTATTTTTTTAACAATTTCCATACATTATAGGGGTATCTTATCTAATTCATAAATTAATAAGGGCTATCTTAGCAATTAAAGCACTAGGGGAGTTTGACTATTATGTCAAACTACAGGGGTAAAAAAGGATTATCCCTATCTAAATTGGAAATGTCATGCCAGCACTGTGCTATCATCATGTTTGCAATTGCAGGCCTGACCCATTCCCATTTTCATCGCCACACATCACAACAAATGGTCAAATAGCAATGCAAATTACATTTCATTTTATGGTAAATTGGTATGACATTACACCAACCACTACTAATCTACTATATGTCACCACAAATATAAGAAGTGAAAATGGTAGAAAATGACAAAATCCTTACCATCACCTTGTTACTAAACTATTAATTTGAGTTTCAATAGCATCTAAATATGTGAACTACTAAAAACACACTCAGTATATTAAAACACATCTCACATTCACACAATACTTTCTCTCACTTTTCTCACTTTCTCATTTCTCTTTCCTCTTTCTCTCTTCTTTTCGCTTTCATTTTTCTCTCACCCATTTGTGCTCACCCCAATATTATATTATTTCATTACAAAATGTCATTTCTCATGGAGAAACAACTTCATTGGTGTTTGAATGTTTGATTTAATTTGTTATTTATAGTGCAAATATGTTTTTTTTTTTTTTTTAATTTGATTTCATAGATTTTTATTTGATTTTTTTTTTTTTTATTAATCTTGCATTTGAATTTGTAAGATGGTATATATTAAATGTTGAAAACAAGAAAATTTGAAACGAAGAAAAAAGATTTCGTAAAAAGGTCAAAAGAAAAAGAATAGTTAAAAACATTAAAACAAAAAAAAACAAAAAAAAAAAAAAGGTCAGTAGATTTCCAAAAGAAATATTGTGATATTTGGGTAAGCACAAATGAGTAAAATATGATAAACCCTCTTGATGTTTGTTTATTTATAGGGAAAAACAACCTTTGATCTTTGTTGCAACAACTTCCCCTATACTCGGCAGGAACTTGTTTAATCGTCAATGGATCTGTTTGACCTTTAAAAGTGTATTGAAAAAATAAATTACCCTTGAATAAACTATTAGCTTGCTGAAATGAGGATTTTAACCCTAGTAAATAGTGACTAACAAAAATAAATAATCAAGTAATTATGTCATTGATGGCAAAGTCAGAAGAGCAAATTGGACAACATTGCTCTCAAGGAGTAAAAGAATTACAAGTTTGATTTTTTTTCTTTTTTTTGAAAAAAAGGAAAAAAACCCTTACCTGAAACTCAAGAAGCAATTATAACAAATAAACACACTTGCAACTTAACCAAGTCATTCATTAGAGTGACATCCTTTGCATAATATTGTCTCAAAAGCAATGTAACAACCATAAGCATAAAAATTAAGAGTGCACTACTAAAAGAGAAAACACTAGATAGAACATCTAAACTAGAGAAAAATGCAATAATAGCACTAAGGATGGTTACAAATAGAGTAGAATTAATGGGTGTCTCAGTTTTTGGGTGAACCCGAGCAAAGCAGGAAGGAATCATATGAGCTCTAGCAATATGTCAAAACTAGTATAAAACCAATAAATCACAGCTGCAGCTCTAAAAATCCCTTGTACACCCATTGGAAAAAATGACACCAAATTTGAAGTCTTGGCATGACAAAACCCAACAACAATAACAAATACAATGACAATATTGTTGGCGTTTGTTCCCTTAAAACTTATAATTATGTAAACGGTTTTGTAAATATTAATAAAGTGTTAATTTCATTCAATTTATCTGATGTGATCTCAAACTAAATATATAAATGTTATATATAAACGGATTTAGTTTGAGATAAGTAATGTAAAGAGACTCTAGATAGCAAATAAAGCTGGGTACTTTGTTTACCGTAAATCTACAGTTATGGTACATTTCGTATTTGGTACGATAATCTTATTCGGGATTGTTTATGTGGTGATATGAAAATGAAAATATCTTATATAATAAAGATTATATAGGATTAGACCATGATAAACATGAGTCTTTAACTAATATCCTTTAAACTTAATGATTCTTACTTATCGACCAGATGATCATATATGAATTGATCTTAATCCTGAGTGTATTATGGACTCTTGCTTGTTGAGTTATATCATTTGATTTACATATGTGAGATCAGTGTAGATGTTTGTTTAATAACTTCATATTTTGGGGATATGATTAAGTAAGTAGCTAAAAATATTCTATATGTTGGTTAATTTTTTTGATAAACCAATTTATTAAAACCTTGTAAGTGCACAAATTATTAACTGAGTATAGCAATAAGCAAGAGTCGATCCCACAAGGAGTTATTATCTTTTTTTAAAATCCAAGTTTATTTAAACAATTAAATTAAATGAAAAAGATTTTTAGAATTGAGTTTGAAACCTAATTGTAATAAGAAAACAAAATTTAATAAGGAAAGTCAATAAAAAAAAAAAAAAAAAAAAAAAAAAAACTTAGCTAGGACACCTTATCTACCACTAAACAATCATTCAATCTATGAATAAATAAATGAAGCATAATAATATTAATGCATGATGAAGACATTCGCGACAAGGTAATGATCATACTGCATGTCGCATTAATTCTTCCTTAAATAATATGCAAGTCGCATTATGTCTACGTAAATGTGTGTATTCCTAATTATAACCTAGCATGATGTCTACTTCAGGTTAAATAATAGGAATCCATTAAGCATTAGAAGAATATAAATGTCATACAAATTCTAGAATATAATGTCTATCCTCAGTATTTATGAATTAGTGTCCCTAAATTGGTTCGTAAGCAATTGATTATTATAAATTAAGAATATTTCCGTATGAATATTCTTACAACACAATCCTACAAATATACTCCTAACATGACCAATCAAAGAAATAAAATAAATATGATATAATTTAAATGGAGACAATTAATTTCATCATGCAAAAATAAAATACTTCATTAAAAATAATGATAGACTGAATTCATGTTTAGGACTTCAAGTTAGCCTTAACTAACAAATAAATTAACCACACATGGTTTTAAAAGAAAACATAAAAATAAAAATAAAAATAACTGGAGAAGAATAAACTCAAGAATAGCCGCTGCAGCCCTAAGCCGCTGGTTTCTCTTCCTCTAATGTGTATGTCAACTGAATGATGAAAACACCTATTTATAAAGTGCTTAAGTTGGCCAAAATGGGTTTCTTGGTGGCAAGAAACTCAAAAACATGCGCATTCTCTTTTGCAACGCGAAACGGAGATTTAAAGAGAGAAAAAAAATCAAAACAGTGGATCTTTTGACCCATGGATGCGAGCGTGGGTCAACTCGACCTTGGAACGATGACTAAAAAATCAAAACACACGGATCTTGCATGCTCGACCCGGATCCGCGCGCTAGACCAATCAACATCTCTTCATGCGCTCTTATGCACGCGTAACCATACCTGATCAACGCCTGTGTAGCCGCGCTTCACACCAGCTAAAACGACGACCTTTTTGCCTATTTTACATGATGTGGACTGGCAAATTGCAATCAAGTCCTCAACTTCTTCCATTTTATATTTAAGCCCAAATAACTCGGTATATTTATAATTTGACACCTATTTTGATTCTTGATTTTCGAACTTCTTCAGTCTAAATCTCTAAAATTTTCTTGTGCTGTAATTAATTCTAAAACCACCTATTCCATTCTATTCTTCTCAAAACCTAAAATTAAACATAAAAACACGAAACAAATTAAAAGTACTAATTTTACTTAAAAGCATAGCATAAATAATAGGTAAAATAAGTATAAAATAATGATAATTAATGACCCAATACTATACAATAGTGGAATCCACTCATTCTTGTGAGAAGTAGAGAAATAGTTCCCTTAAGAGTTGATTCAGATCTTGAACAATAAGAGCGTTCAATTATTTGCTTATTTGTAACGAAAAAATAAATTCATAAGTTATTATGAATATATTATTCATTAGAGAATCAATGGTACTTATGGATCAAAAAATAATTAGAGGTGTAAAACAGACATTTTGACCTAACTCTAATTATGAACTATTTGTGGAGGATCAAATCATATTTAGTGATTAAATCTATGAACACTAAAAATTTTAGATTATATAAATACATTTACAGTTTTAAGAGTGTAATATTAGGTTTTTAGTGGAGTAACTATAAAGTTAATAATAGTGAATTATTTAATTAAAAAGTTTAATTAATAATTCTCATATTATTGGAACTCAAAACTATAGGTTCATCGGGTTCCCTTTATAGCTCGTTTCTCTATAGTATATAGAATATTGTAATTGGATTGTATGATTACATTTTTTACGTTAATGGTAAAATATGTGTTCATTTAGTATTTGAATAATATTGATTATTCAAATTATTTAATAATTAATTAGTTAATTATTGATTATGAATCAATAATTATTTACTTAATTTTATAAGAAGTCTTGAATTCGATTCTCAATAGTGACTCTAGTTTTGATTATGAATTAATTTATTAAAGGTCATGAGTTTGATTCTAGAATATTGCATAATTAATTTTGAATTAATTATGTCATATGGGACAAGAGTTTAATTTTAATGAACGTGAGATTTAATATTAATTTTGAATTAATGAAAAGCCTAATTTTTGCCTATAAAAAGAAAAGAAATAGTTTTATTTTCTTTAGTGTTTTTGATTTTTGTTGTAAGTGCGAGAAAAGAAAGAAAAAAGTTTATTTTTTTTTTTTACTATTATTTATTTTATCTTCTACAACAAAGCAAAACTTAAACACTCACCTCTCATATTTTGATTTGATTTTTCTTTTTCAAAAAGAAATCAAAAGTTAGTGAACATAATTCTATATAATTATGTCCACTCACTTGTTTCTTGGTATATAGACATATCAAGAAAGATAAGGCAGTAAACAATCCACAGAGATCAATACAGAAGGTAAAAGATTCAATCTTTTATTTAGTTTCTTTATTTAGTTTCGAATTATTATAGTTTTTCTTTCTGACGATTAGTGAATCATCATTTTCCCGTTGATGATCTTAAAAAGGTCAAAAAAACCTCTTGAAATAGTATAAATTCAAGTAAAAATAAAAAATAAAAAATAAAATGATGTTTCTTAAATCAATAGGGGAAAAAAATAACGATTCATTAATTGTTAGAGAGAAAATGATAATAATTCTTTTATTTCACTATTTTATAGATCCTAGTTCATGAGTTTTATACAAAATTTGGAAACTCATTTTTCCGCATATCTTAACTTTATTAAAACAATTGTCTCTTGTTTTTCCCAACAAATAGTAGGTTTTTCCATGTAATTCGCTGAAGCACAAACGGGTGATGGAAAAAGTATGCAAGTCTCGAAAGAATTGTCTCCTTTTGTAGACTTAATATTTCTTTTTTCTGAATTATTATTTTCTTTAGTTTTGTCTCTCTACTTTTTTCACTCTATTCAGATTTTTTTTTTCTTTACATTTCTCATTTTATTTTCAAATTCTACATTTCTTATTGTTTGCTAGTTTTTATTAAAATCTCTTCTAGTTTGAGTTCATTTCTTATATTTTATGTATCCAAATCTGTTCTTTCTCTTTTCTTTCTAGTTTCTATATTTGTTCCAAAATTGAATACTGATTTGTTTGTCCAAGACACAACTTTTGAGGGCTATTTTTGCCCAGAACCCATTTTAAGTGCCTATTTGGGATGATGGTGGAACAACTTTTTTTGGCTTCTTAAAGTCAGAAGCCATTTTGAGAGATGTTTGGGTTAAAACTGAAAATGGCTTTTGACTTTAAAAGGCTCCTCCAAAAGAAACCACTAAGGGTTTGTTTGAAATAACTTTTATTTTTGGCATTTGACAGTAGAAGAAGAGAAGTAAAAATCCAAACTTTTCAGATTTTATTTGGATATGTATTTTAAAAGAGTTTTTAGATTTAGAAAAGCTTTTGAGACTGTTTGATTGAAATATTAATGAAATCTTTTCTAATCATGACATGACATTAATATCTTTTTAGAAGAGCTTTTGAATATGTTTGGTTAAAATATTTCTAATTATCACTCATGTAGTATTTTTATAATCATGACGCTTTAACTTTAAAGAGTAAGGATCAACCAATCAAATTCATTCATTACATTCTCTCTCTTATTTAATTCAAATACAATGGATAAATTTGATTGGTTGGTCCTTACTTTTTAAAGTTAGAACGTCTTGATTATAAAAACACTCATTACTTATACATACATACATACATAAATATATATATAATGTTATTTTTTAAATAATTTACTACATAAACATATATATAACTTATCTTTTCAATTGTATGTACCTCAATTTTGGTTATTAAAATAAATTAAATAATAAAAATTAAATTAAAATTACAAATATTCTAAAAATAAAAATAAATTACATATACATATCATAAAACACACAAATTATGTAAAAAATTTTACATAAAATTGTATGAGATAAAGATAAAAAAAAAAAAAAAAAAAAAAGTTTATTTAAGCATTAATTCTCTTGCAATTCTATCATGAACAACACCTATCTCATTTTCTCTATTTTTAAATTAATATTTAATTCTTCATCTTCTAGAACGTAATCTTGATTTTCATTACATGATTTAAACTCAACATCTGCAATTGTCTCTCGTCTTATGAAATTTAGAAGACTTCTGCACTAGAAGCAGGGAATAATAATGGTTTATTGAGGGGCTTGTAGGGAGGAATGTCGAAAGCTGAAAAAGCTGAAGTAGAGGACTGTTGTAAGACATAATTTCCGCATAATTGTAGGACTATGTACTCCTCTGATGGCACCAAGTGTATTGGGTTGAAGAAGTCCTTGGTTTTCTACAGAGGTAGAGCTGCTAATGGGATCAAAACTGACTGGATGATGCATGCATTTCGGCTACCTTCTCTTTCAGATTCTTCACAACCAAAGAAATTCCTGAACAAAAGCATTCCTGCAAATGTAAGTCTGAGTTTTTATTTAAACACATTTAAATGATGACTTAAGTGTTACAGGATTTTTAAAAGTTTACTGTATAATTGTTGTTATTTACGTTGTTGATTGATACCTTCTAATATTAGAGGCTTGTTGTTTGGTCTTGGAAAACAGGATGCTTGGGCAATTTGTAGGATATTCAAGAAAACAAACTCTATGGCAGAGAGAGCTTTGTCTCACTCTTGGGTTTCTCCAATACCTGAAACTTCAGGATCTGACATACTCAGCCAAGGTCCACACTGCACTCAGTTCAGTTCAAAGAAAGTTTCTTGCATAACGGTAAAGGGTTCTGTCATACAATTATGTGGCAATTGTCTTACAACACTCCTCTACTTCAGGTTTTTGGGCTTTCGACTTCCTTCCTACAAGCCCCTCAATAAACCATTATTATTCCCTGCTTCCAGTGCAGAAATCTTCTAAATTTCATAAGAGACTATTGCAGATGTTGGGTTTGAATCATATGACGAAAATCAAGATTGTGTACCAAAAGATGAAGAATTAAATATTAATTTAACAATAGAGAAAGTGAGATGGGTTTTGGTCGTGATAGAATTGCAAGAGAAGTAATGCTTAGATAAATTATTATTATTATTATTACTTTATCATTAAATTTATGTAAAATATTTGACATAATTCGTATGTATTATTATACATGAATGTATATGTAATTTTAATTTAATTTTCATTATTTAATTTATTTTAATAACCAAAGTTTAGGTAAATATAATTGAAAAAATAAATTATATATGTTTATATAGTAAATTATTTAAAAAAGAACATAAATTATACATATATGTAGGTGATAATTGAAAATATTTCAACCAAAAACATTTAAAAGCTTATCTAGAAGGACATAAAAATCATATCATGATTAGAAAAGATTTAAGTGATATTCCAACTAAATAGTCTCAAAAACTCTTTTAAATCTAAAAGCTATTTTAAAATATATATTCAAACAAAAGTTTGAACCTTTATTTCTCTTCTCCTATTATTAAAAGCCAAAAGCAAAAGCTATCCTAAATGGACTCCCTAAGTGTTAATGAAACTCAAATTATTATGCTGATGATATGTTACAAAACAAGGCTTAAAGAGTGCCATAAGTTCATAGCACCACAAAACTATGGTTTTTTGTGATTGTCTAGTGGGAAAAGTTGATAGAACCATAAAACTAAGGTTTTTTGTGAATATCTCATTTTTAAGACTTCTATCTAGTAAACCTATGTGTTAATTGTACTAAAGTTTACCAGTTTGCAAAATAAAGATTTGAGCAGCCAACATATCTGAAATGCATTCCATTGATTTAATTTTTGGTCATCTTGTTCAGTTGTTTGTTACTCTAAAAACGCCAAATAACTTTCCCTGGTATTAAACGAAGTTGATCCACTAATAAGAATTGTTCTAATTTTTCTACCTGAAACAATGAATATAACTAAAGATATAATTTGATGCAATACAAACAACTAATCCCTCATAGTCATAGGATGATAATATCCTTTATAGTTAGCCATTAAGAACACAAGTAATGTGAATACCAAAATAAATTTTACCAATATACCTATAAATGACTTCAGATAAATTGTCAGCTTTAAAGTATTCATCATTCTAAGTTAAGGGATACCAAAAACCTCCCATTAATGAGGGAGTGAATGGTGATGGCAACATTGAAGCCTGGGAGTGGGTAAAAAAAGGGGAACCGAACCGAATCAGCCCCAACTGAAAAAATCATTCAATGAAGCCTAAATAAAAAATGTGGGCCATTCAATCCGAATAGCAAAGGAGATGCTCAGCAGAAACATATCTATGAATTTGAGAAACTCATGGACCTTTTTTATTTTAGTCCCAAGATAAAGCCGCCAAATAATAATGACAATTACAACTCAAAACTCACCATCATCTGCTACCTCCACCTTCAGCTGCAAGTTTGCCTCTCTGTTGGTGCTCCGCCACTTTATAGTCTACAACTTCACGGAACAGGCTTGGATCAAGTACACAATTCTCACTACCATAAACAGCTGCTTGGACACTTGCCATCAATTTTGCAATTTCTCTTCCAGAAAATCCTTCAGTTTTAGCAGCTGCTTCCATTAAGATATCATCAGTCAACCCCTTAATCTCTATCTTTTGCTGTTGACCTTTGAACAATTTGTTCAACAAACCAGACTTTCTTGATCCGGCTTGAGCGATATATCTGTCTAGATAGAGCTTCAGTAGCTTGAAGCGTTCCTCTTGCCCAGGTAAAGGAAACTCCAGGACTTCATCAATTCGATCTGCCACTGCTGAATCAAGATCACCAGGGCGATTAGTGGCAAGTGCAAGGACTATATCCTTGGATTGATCACCTGTGCGAAAAAGAAGAGCATTCAGAGCACTTCTTTGAGCTTCACTCATGTAGGTTTTGTTCCGCCTGCCAAACATTTCGTCAATAATTTAAGTCCTCTGCCATGGTTCCAACCAATCGATAAATAATGTAAGTGTTTACTTCTTTTCTTTTTTTTTTTTTTTCATCTCAACACATGCACCGTATCTCTGATGCATAATGGACAGTTAGATGACAAAATATTATAAAACTTGACTTAGAAACAACTTTACAGGGCATTTTGAAAAGCACAAGGATAAAATTATTGAATTTTTCATACATACAGTCAGATAACAAACCTTATGATAAAACTCAATTAGAGCAACTTGACAAGGACATTGCAATAGCATACAGATTAAATTCCAAAGGAAATGGATTTTGGTTAAAGAGAATTTGTAACCTAGTTTATTTCATGTATTAGTAAGAGTCTAGCCTGTTCCATGCATAAAATTATTTTCAATAGTTAAGGAAAGTACACAATATTATACATTCTTCAACTTCTGCAAAATGTTTCAAATGATTCAATCAGAGCCTTTAAATGCCAGTATAAGAGATATTAATGGTTTTATCTCAACCCTTTAATGCCCAAAAATTTATATATCTAAAACTCATTTGTTGGACCACAATGCAATATCAATGGCTTAAGCTAAAGGACGTATATACACTTCACACAAATTTGGTATGTACCATCTGAAAAAGGTCCATTTTTCTTGTTTTTCACTTTGGCTCAATCAGCATTTCCCAGAGGCAACTACTGAACTACTTGGAAGTATTCCAACTCCCTTGAATCAAAATAGAATGAGGATGTTAGTTAAGCTCACAGAGACACCCCAATTAACATATTATCGTCATAGTAATTTTTATATCATAATACTTGATGTTCAAACTTCAAAGAAGTTCAATAGTTTGTTAAAAAATTATAAAGCTATGAGGTCTAAATAGTAGCATATAACAATGAAATGGCACAAAGATTCCAACATGTATTATTACTTGAACATTTTCACCATCAAGGTCAAGCCATGCTCTGGCTATTCAAGCGCCCCCCACACCCACCACCACCACCCACCCCCCCCCCCCCCCCCCACCCACCTCTAAAAGAAAGGGGATTTTTTATCATGGAATATCTTTGTGATATGTAAATTACAAAATGAAAGCGTAACTTACTCGCACAAAAAAGCATCTGCTTCGTCAATGAACAGCAGTAGACCCCGATTAGACTTCTTAGCCCAGTCAAACAGCTGGTGTATCTTAGTAACAGCCTGTGATCCTAGTGGGGCGACATCTCCACCTGTCATCAATGCATAATCTAATCCCTGCAAATAAATTTTAAAAAAAAAAAATCACAGGATGCAATAAAGAATAATTAACAACCAAGAACTCACAAACATACATAAGCTTTCAGTTATGTTTAATTTCCGTAACTTTTCAGCAACATTAAAAGTTGAAAATGCTTAACAAATGGACATGTGGCCTTCAAAAATCTAATAATAGTAGACATAAATGTTTGACGTCTAATCTAAATTTGGAAGCTAGCACATAGAGTGCAAGACATAATAAGAACAATGAATAGATGCATAAATTTAATAAAAATTTCAACTTCCTTCTTCAATTGGGGTAAACTAAGTGAGAAGAGGGAAACAAAGAAGAGTATTAGCTAACAATTAAGTCTGAAAGAAGTAAATATCTAACAGTTTTAAACTTGCAAAGACACAGCATAATAAAAATTTCATACAGATCTGCGAGCCAGTTCTCTAGCAGCCATTGTCTTCCCTGTCCCTGGAGGGCCATAGAAAAGCATATTTCTAAATGGAGCGTTGTGTGATTTTGTATTAGCAGTTGCTCCAGACAGCTGTTCAATCCTTTTCTGAAGAGATGGGTGTAGAATTACATCGCCAAACCCGTTTCCATTTTTCGAAGCTGATCCTTTATGACTGCCACGTGATAAAGAGCTCAAGGCTCGTGAAAACAAGCCTGACCAAGGGTATTTCCCTCTAGATGACTCCCTGATTAATGACGGCTGTCCCAATATTCTATCAACATATCCCCATATCACCCTTGCACCTTCCCTGCATTTTAAAAATAAAGAATGGATAAGCTATATGTATCTTCACATAAAGCATCTGATTTTAAAATAAAATAAACTGCAGAATGAAAGGAAAGCCAATAGCTAGCAAATACTTGGTTAACGATAATTTACTTCAATTCAACAACAAAAATTGAAACCAGTTGGTTAAAGAGACAATGAAACATAAATGCCACAGCTCACAAGGTCAGAAAATGTGACTGGTAGCAACGAAGCAAGTGTAAGGACACAGACACAAGCTAAAAACTTTTATTGCATACAACAACAATCTGTTTCATCCTTCCCAACATTTATCCCAATAATTGAAAAGCAAAAAACAAACTGAGTCTAAAAGCATGTCAAAGAGTTCATCCTTAGAGAAGAAAAGAGCTTTTAATGATGGTAACTACACCAGTCACCCAGGCTCCACAATTAAATCAGATTCACTACCAAAGAAAAGACAACGATCTTAAGATGAGAATGAAGTATGAATTTGAAAATAACCTTGTTGTGTAAACTCCTGCTGCAAGAGCAGTTACTCCTCCAACAGCAACGACCAGCTTATTTTGATCAGTTAATATGGCTCGCAGACCCCCTGCATAATATAGAACACATTAAGGCACACCTTCTTGAATGCTGACATGTAAACAAGTGGTATCAGCACAACTGATTGCAGCATAGGATTGACCAGTGTGTCCTTGTTAAGCTAAATTTTAAGAATGTCGTATGCATAACCAACAGAGAGACTTTTGTATTAACTGATCAATTGAATAATATATCTAGTGTTTTAAGTAAACAAGGTTGCATTAGTACCCCCAATATGGTCAAAGGTTGTATTTATGGCAGCAACCCATTTCTCTCGTTCTGCATTTGCACGATCTATTAGCATTCTCCTGTTAACATCTTCAGCTAGCTTAGCTTCATGGGCTCTCCCTTCTGCTTCTGCCATAGCTCTCACCCTAATTGTTTCACGTTCTATCTCAGCCTTTTCCCTCTCTGTCTGTCGCCTTTGTGCTTGAATCTGTTCTTCTGTAGCTCGCCGAGCTTGCTCCTGCCTAATCGATGACTCTTCTTGCAGTTTTACGAGCTCTTGATTTCTAGCTCTTTGGTATTCATTTTCCGCCTGAAATAACACATCCCAGTTAAATTATAATGCATGAATAACTAGTACATGAACCCGAGAACACACTAGAGTCACATGCCTGCATTCTCTTCCTTGCCAATTCATCTTCATAACGAGCCATCTGGGATTTTGTTTGTGCTTGATGCTGGGCTAGCTTTTTCTGTTCATCGTATACTACCCTTTGTCTATCCTGCCAGGGCAAAAGGCGGATAATTCAAGAAACAAAGCCGCTTCAACAGGCCAACATGATATATGTCAAGGAAAACCACATAAGAGATCGCATTTACTTAACAAGCAAAACATCCCACAAAAAGACATTTATCTTACAGTTTCAGCTTGCGCCTGCATAGCCTTATATTCAGCAGCCTTTGCAGCTATTTCTGCTTGTCTTGTCTCTTCTTGCTTCTTCATAAGTTCAAAGGCCTATAACAAAACCATGGTTATATTTTCTAATTCATATTTTCATGAAATTAAAATAAATAAATAATAAACCTTTTTGGCATTAGAAGAGGAACTGATTTCTCTCAAGGCCTTGGCTCCTCTCTCCAAAGCCTCTGGATCAAAGCCAGCAGAGCTGGTTCTGGGATTATCATTCCTAACCCTGGAAGGTGGCGCAGAGTCATCAGCAGCCACCGGTGTGGATGTGGATGATTGTGGTGATTGAGCTGAAGAAGAAAACGGCGAGAAACTCATAGGGCCCTCGGCAAAAGCAGTGTTGGGTTGGGATTGTGAAAAAGAAGCAGAAGCTGCCAGCGCGGATATCAAGCTTATTGCATATGTTTTCGCCATTTCGACTCTGAACGAAATGAATGGGTTGATTTATTCCATCCACCGGCCGGAGAGTGCGGAGGAGACGGACTCGGCGGACTTTAGCAGATCGGAGGAGACAGATAGGGACTTAGGGTTTAGGGTTTTTGAGAGGTTTTGTATTATATATTAATATTCAAATGACAAGTATACCCTGAAATAAGTCAAGTGGCAATCACCCGTGTAAAACTGTAAACTATGACTGTTGTACTTGGAGATGGAACCGACTAAGTATTTATTTTATTTTATTTTATTTTTTCAAGTAAGAACCGACTTAGTGTTCATTATGCTATTAAAAATTTTGAGATATTACCGAAACAATCTCCGAAAACGAAACTATATAAAATCATCATTTTTATATTAAAAAAATAAAATTTAGTGATATTATTTTTTATTTAAAGAATTTTTCAAATTTTTTTCTAAAAGTTTCTATTGCTTTTATAATTTCACACTATTAGAAATTGACCTCTCAAGTTTAAAAAATATATATATATATATTAGAAATTGAAATTTTAATATAACAATTTTAATTTAATATAATAATTTTACTTTTATATATTTCGATTGTGCATTATATTCATATTATACCCGCACATCATGCCTTAGTATGAGTAGTTAAACACTTCACTTAATTCTAAAAGGTTAAAAATTCAAGTCCTACTTTTATCTTAAAATATAATGTTCAGGTAGTGTTTTTTTTAATTTAATATTCTCTCTCCCATCACAATATATATATATATATATATATATATTCATATTATACCATATATATATTCGTATATATATTCATATTATACCATATAATTATTAAATAATATATATTTTTTGAAAAATATATTGTTTCTTGTTAGAGTAATGATTATTTTAACATCATTAAAAGTTTCACTAAAAAATTGATGTTTTGAACTAAATTTTTGTACTTTCCATAAGGTTTATGTCAATTTTCATCAATGTCTATTATGTCAAAAAATAGTATCTATGTCTCCAAACCAATATTGAGGCCCAAGAAACCAGCAAACCTAAAGGTCCAGGTAGGAGAAAAAGCAATATAAAGTCTGTCAGCCTATGACATGTTAGCCATATGCCATATCATCTGAAGCATTTGAAGTTTTAATTCCACTAAGATAATAAGAACAGCTTGTGTCAACTAGCTGGCATAAGGAACAACTCGTGTCAATTAGCTTGCATAAGGAATAGCTTGAGGTCGTGCTAACATTGCAGTTTGCAAACATGCTAACTCGTGATTTCCATAGATGATGCAGAATTTAAGAAATGGGAAATTTCCTATAACTAGTAAAAGATCATTTTAAAGAGAAAACTATTAGAATTATACTTTGATTCAAATATGAATGTATTAATTGCAGTTTTATGTAAATTATAAAAGAGAATATTTGTCCTTCTCAAAAAAAAAAAAAAAAAAAAAGAGAATATTTGTGTTTCCTATATTCTAGTGACCAAATTATACGTAAACAAAAAACTTTAACACTATATAAAAGGGTTTTTCATGAGTATTATACTCATACCAATATTCACCCAAAAACCATTAAATTTTAGTAGAAACTCTGCTAAGACACAATCTTTCCCTCTAGAAATAACATAACCTTAGACATAGATATTATTCAAAGGGCCAAACCATATTAAAAATTCTCTTTTGTCTTCTATTTGTTTTTCTTGAATCATTATCATTGTTTTCACTAGCCTTATTTGGGTGTTGATTAGTTATTGACATCAACATTTTGGCGCTAATGGAAAGACCCCGTAAAATCTCTGGTTCTATCAATTCTACACTGAACTTACATTCTTTTCGTTTATTTACAATAACTAATGGCTAGAACTTCTCATGCAGGTGCACAATTGGGTGGTCTTCCAAGCATGGAAGAAGCAGCAGATTTAGTGCAACACACACTAGATGCTGGAAACTAGTGAGAAGCAAATCATGGCCATAACCAAGTCAACGTAGACCCAGTTGTAGGCCAACAGTGGGGGGGCTTTAAAGAATTTTCCTCTAGTGAACGTAGTAATCGGGCAAGCAAGCATTACAAACCTTGAAGTTGTAGCAAACAAACAAAGCGGAGGTGGAGGATGCACACGAATGTTAACCAAGCTATTTAGACACTCATTCAGAGGCAGTAAAGAACCTTTCAAAAAGCAAGAATCCGCCCCAACATGAAGGATAGCAAACAGGTAAGTATTATCACCAATGAGCAATTCTGAATGAGAGTCGCAATCAAAGTGCATTGTAAAGGCCTGCGAAGGCAATGTCCTCAAAATGTAGTTTAGCCAGCAATGATTAACGACGAGGGATACCACAGAAATGTTAGAGTTGTGGAAGGGTCATTCATTATGTAAGGGGACCCGTAGGATTACCAAGTTTTACTCAAAAGGATTGATTGGCTAAAGTGATGGCAGAATAAGAATTAAGATTATCTCTGTGAAGGAAACCCATTGAGCGACGCAATTGTCAATAAGCCACTGTTAGAACATTTCAAGATGCTTGCTATCAGCATGTATCAAAGGGATAATGATCCTTATGTCCATTTGGATGCTTTTAACATACAAATGGACATGTTAACTATAAACTATAATGTGAGATGCAAGTGTCTTTCAACCACTTTAGGGGAAGCACTATGAAAGTGGTTTAGCAAACTTCCAATTGAGAATTTTACAAGCTAGAAGCAGTTGCTTGGGCTAAAATATTGCACGATTTCATGCCTCTAATCTTATCGTTTATAATGATTATTTGAGTAAATTACTGGTATTTATGATGTTTTTTCAATTGTTTTGTGTAGGTGAATACGTTTTGGGAGTTAAACAAGTTTTGAAGGTATTTTGGGTTAATTTCGGAAAGTTTTGAAGCTTGATAAAGTTGAGACTTGAAAGTGTCGAGAGGTGCACCTTATCACCTATCTAGCAATATCTAGGTCAATTGTCTCGTTGAATGTAATGCGAGGTACATCCAGTGACCCACGAAGCGTTCTTCAGCTAGAGATGATTGCCACTTGCATTGGGAGATGCAACCTACGTCGTAAGCAATATCTCTTTTTTTTTAGCCATCATAAGTTGCACTGGGAGGTGTATCTTGCATCATAAGTCGCAATGGGGTGCAAACTTGTCATTTCAAGCTTGCCAATTTTCATAAATCCAGCAACTTGGAGGGGTTAAGGATGGAGCCCTAATGTTCCTCCTCCAACCTTGATGCTCAACCTTTCCTCCACTCTATTCACCCTTCAAACCATAACTATTATTATCCTCCATTTTTTGGAGTGAAGACATTGCGTGAGAGGAGAAGATGAGACAAAGTTTAAGCTCAAAAGAGGAGAGTTCTATGGATTCTAATCGGTGATTGCCTAGGTGATGCAAGTGTTGCAACTTCAACTCCATTTTGGTAATTGTTTCTATCCCCTTCTTTGTAAATATTGATATAAAATTGTTATGTAAGAATGATGATGGATGTTGATTGATGAAATAATTTTTGGTTATGATTGCTTGGAGTACGATTTATGGTTTCATGTATGCTAGTAGGTATTTTAGAACTTCATGCTTGTACATGCTTGTATATGCTTGTTTAGCATTGCAAGAGTTAAGGTTATAGATTGACATCAAAAGAAGATGCCCTCAACATACTTGATAAAAGGTCTGCCTTAATGCTACATATATGTTGAAAAGATATTTTAGGAATGCTTGTGTGTGCTTGACCACCATATACATAATTTAAAGCTTGTGTGTGAAATTGAAAGATATAAATGTAACATGTTCTATGAAATATCTACCCTAAGTATGGCTAGTTGTCTATGCTAGCTCTCTTTTATAGTCGTTATTTGGTATCTTAAGCTTAATAAGCCCTTATTTAATACATGACCATAGAGAGATGAGCTTGATTAGGTGATGGTATATTTGGGCATATGTAGAACAATAATGTTTAAGAGTATTTGTGATAACTAGCTATCAACATATGCAATCAATATGACTCTAAAGTGATGATGATTAAGTTATATAATTAAATGCAAACTAGAATCCTAACACCTTTTTCTTGCTTATATTTGTTTAGTTTGGACTAAGACTAGTTTGGTAACCGATTCACACATCCTTATGGAGACGATACTCACTCATCGTTATATTTGTCATAACCTTGTATTCTTACGAGTTAGCAGCCTTGGAGTGGATCAAGTTCTTGGTATCATTACCAGTGATGTGTTCGAATTTATTGGTAAGTCTAGTTCCTTGTTTCTTTGATTCTATTTTCTTATTTTTGTTTTTGCAAGTTTTATTGTATCTTTTATGCAAAAAAGGACATGGACTCAGAAATGTGACATTGCTTCAACTCCAAATTCATTTGTCTTGCCTAGATATTAAATTGTGCGTTTGGTGGAAGGTAACCCACTTATGGAAATAGTTCTTTCAATTTTTGTTTTGCTTTTTTTTTTTTGCTTCGAGTTTCATATCATTTTTACCATAAAATCTTACGTTGTCTATGATATTTGATTTAGGTTTGGGGATATGAAATTCAAAAACTAGTTTTTGCATGGTTTTTTTCACTTTTTGTTTCATTTTGTCTTTTGAAATTCATACCCTTACTTGGCATAAAATCTTACATTGTCAATGTTGTGTGATTTAGCTTTGGGGAATGCCAAGCTTTAGTTCATGTGTACATTTTGTTTTCTGTTTTATTTTTTTAGTGGATTATTTGTTTTGTCTTTTGAAATTCATATTCCTTTTGACATAAAGTCTTATAATGTCTATTATGTTTGATTAAGGTTTCGAGATGACAAGAACCGTTCCAAATTCCCCCTTTCTGAAATCTGGAAAGACCTACTCGGCACTCGAACAGAAACCTCTCAGACCGTAACTAACGGGCCCAAAAAGGTTCTGTGGAATGAATCAAATAAAACTTTTCCCTTTAGCAATCATTTAGAAGAATTAGGAAAGATAACTTTTTTTTCAAAACTAATTATTTTTAAACTAAAATTTTGACAGCACAACAATTGTTTTTCAAGGTTTCCAAAATTCTTATAAAACACCTGCAATTTAAAATAGCACTTCTAAAAATATTTCAAAAATCGTTTCAACTTCCAAAGGACCTCCGGTTCATTTCAATTCCAAACCCTAGCCACAATTTTTCTAATTTAACAAAATCATTTCAAGCTGAAAATATATATATATATATATATATATATTTGCATGCATGAACTCAAAATATTTACAAGGAAACCAAAAACTTTTACACCATATAAATTTTACGTTAAAAGACTTATCGTTATTTGTTTACAATTTTACAAAAATAAGCAACTTGATTTCATGAGAGTATCATGGCGAAGTTTACCCACCTAATCTTGTGCAAGAGATTTAGCAATGTGAGTGCTGGTTCCTGCACTTGGGGAGGTTTTATTTTACAAATAAGAGAAGAAAATGTGAGCTAATAAAGCTCAATGAGTGGTTTATAATTCTTTGTTAATAAAACTAACATTTCTATAAAATACCCCCCTAAAAATATTTGAATAAAAATCTTTAGATAGTATACTAAAAATATAAATTTCATGCAATTCACAAGTGGCTTTCTTTAAAACTCATATACATGTATATAAACATTATAATATTGCACACTTTGAAATAAAAGCGTAAAATGTGAAGTATACTTAGATTTATCGTAAAACATCGATAAACATTTAAAATGATATCTTTCAATTTCTTTAAAATTTCTAATATCATTTACTTGCTAAAATTTTCCTATAATGTCAATCATGCCCTTATGTTACACATAGTTGCATTCTATTGGTTCATATATTAATTAATTCATTCACTAATTCAAATTTATGAAATTTAAAAATTTTATGGCCACAAATTAGTCATCACTTTGACTTTGTTGTGACATTCTCTCATTGGTCCATTCAAATTCACATGGATTGTGCTTCTTGATTGAGAAATTCTTCATACAACTCTTATTTGATTCACATGCTTATATATTAAATTCTCTTCACCTCTAAATAAATTCCAAAAATATTCCATGATTATCCAACCATCAAATTAACCACGAAATACTCTAATTGAGTATCTTACCTCTCAATTCTATGCTTTGGAAAAAATTCAAATGGATTTAAAATCAACAATATTCACTTTTCTTCCTTTAAGGGTATTTTTGTTTGATTGTCTCCAGAGCTCTTAAAATTTATACAAACGGACTCATTTTTTATCTGTTTAGCTTCTTTAGACTCTATTACTTATTCCGGAACTTTTGATTTGTAGGGTCCGCTTTTCGAAAAAATCACTATTCACACCCGATACTATTCATCTGAAAACACCATTCATTCGAAAATACTACTCATCTACAAATGCTATTCATATGAAAATACTATTCATCTAGAAAATATTATTCATCATAGAAACATGAGTTTCTGGGTTCTACGACCTAACCTTTTATTCTATTTGCTGAGAATTTTCTGGGAATGAGACAAATGTGTGCTATACTATGTTGGAATTATGTGTGGATTTCTAGTTTCATTTCCCACTAGGGTTAGCTCAATTGGGCATTTAATAAGCAAATTATAGTCTTTTGATTGTCTATTACTCTAAATGTCCTAACTCAGATTTAGTGTGTTTGCTATAAACTTAAGTTTAGGTTGACACAGTTTATAGGCCATGAATTTCATATCATTTTAAAGATATATATGGATCCCAACTTTTTGCAGTCTTTTATTATTCATCATAATGTAGCTAGAAATCTACGTGAGGATGAGATAGAATAAAATTTTTAAATAAATTTCAATGATATAAAAATATTTTATAAATTAAAAAAAAAAAACATAGATATACCTCATTAAATGAGATATAACAAGTCGTACTTACCCTTTAAAATTCGTATTATAATAAAAGAATTAAAGTAAAAAGACTAACTAAAATATGAAATAAACATGAAATGTAAGTAAAATCAATCTAAATTTATTAAATATGAATTATGTAAGTAAAATCAATCTAAATTTATTAAATATGAATTATAGTATAATAATGCTATAGCATTAATAATTTTTTTAGACATAGATAATTTACATTTTGACGATCATAATCCATAATTACTATTATACTTTAAATTAAAATGTGCATTAGGAAAAATATCAAGCATATTAAATTTAAGTAATATCTTATGTAACTAATATTATGATAAAAAATAAAGTAAAATATGAAAAATTTAAGTAAATTTTTACATCTAATATATAAAATAAAATTATTATATATATAATATTTGAATAGAAATATAAATATAAATAAGAAAATACATATAATAAATTTGAAATAAATATGTATTTATTTTGATATTAGCATAATTAATATATATATATATACACACTAGGCACCCCCTTTGAAATGACAACATTTATAAATAAATAAATAAATAAAATGAGTTGATGATAAGTACAATAACTATTCATTGCCTGCTTAGAAGCAAAAACTCAATCACACTAACACAGTTTTGTTATCCCTTTGAAATGACAACACTTATAAATAGAGCAAATTATAATTTAGCTACCCAAACGAAACTCTAATTCAAGCAGAACAATTGTTTCGATATTATTGCAATTTACCCCCCTCCCGTTATCAACTTTTCGTTAAAATTGCATGTGAACAATGAAAAAAAAAGTAAAAAGACAAAAATGCCCTTAATTGCTGAAGTTGACGTAATTGACAGAATAAAAAATTGAAAAATCTAAAAAAAACATAAATGTGGGGCGAGAAGTTGCAGTTGACTGAACTTGACCCAGTTGAAATTTATCCAGTGAGAAGAAAGAGAGTGAACAGAGATTGACGACAAAGAAGAAGAAGGAGAATGAGGAGATACGGAGTGTAAAGAGGTCGTCTCATGAACTGGGTTTAAACCCAGATCGTCTCCACAAACCGGCCACCAAGCCTTTACCAACACTGCCAAAAACCTACCACCAAGCCTTCACCGGCCACCAAGGCCACAAACCAGTGCTAAACACAGCCACCACAACCATACCAGAAACAAAGATCAAAAGAAAATTTTGAACCACCAGAGAAGGCGGTTCGATTTACAAGCATAAAATGATAAAAACACAGGTCTAAAGCGAACAGATGTGGAGAGACCCACTCAATCGCAACTGTAACGCAGAGATTGAAAACCCAGTGGGTTACATCTCTGCCACAACCACAAATCGAAAGTCTGTGTCAATCAGTCTCAACTGTCTCTCTCTCTAGTGAGTTCTATCTTCATGTTCTTCACAAACCCAGTTCGATCAAACCCAGTTTTTGAGGATCGAATTTCCACAAACCCACTTCATCTTCTTCCATCTGCCCTCACCTTTTTCCTTTGGCATTCATCCCTTCACTTCTTTCATCTTCCTTCACCTTCTTCCATCTGCTTTCATCTTCTATCCACCACTAAGCCCTCAAAATACCACCACGACAAGGCTCCATCTTAAATGGATGGAGATGGGTTAACCTGAGATGGAGGCATCTCAAACGGATGCTACATTTGAGAATTTTTTTTTTTAAATTTTTTTTTTTTTTTAAATTCATTTAACAGACCACTGCCCATCGAAATGACGACTTTACTCTGAATCAGTTCACGGTAACCGAAAGTTGATAACGGGAGGGGGGTAAATTACAATAATATCGAAACAGTTGCTCCGCTTAAATTAGAGTTTCATCTAAGTAGCTAAATTGTAATTTGCTCCTTATAAATATATATATGTGTTCCTTAAAATGGGTCATAATGCTGTTGTTTTCCGGTCTATGACAAGTACAACAACTATTCATTGCATCCTTAGAAGCAAAAACTTAATTACATTTACACAGTTTTATTATTGTATCCAATGTATCTATAAATATAGTTTTATTATTTTTATTGTTATTATATATTTTCAATGTTGGCGAGGATATCTACCCTAACGACATCATTAGGGGTGACAATTTGAGTTACAACACAATGGATCAACACAAATCCATAAAAAATAAATGAGTTTGGGTTTGACATAAACGAGTTCATTCTATAATCATGTTAACCTTCTCAACTCATTTATTAAACGAATCGAATTAAGTTTGCGTAAACAAAACGTGGGTCGATACAATTAATAGAGGTAAAATTGTAATATTAATATATTATAAGGATTAATGTGTAATTATTCATATATATATATATATATAAACATTAATCACAACCTAAACCCATCTCTTTGTTTTGATCGGCAGCCACTACCCACACCTTATTCCTCTCTCACGATGCCCATCTCCTCTTGAATACCTAGATCCACCATCTCCACCGCTATATTCTCCCTCACGACGCCCACCACCATGTTCACCGCCATATCCACCTCGTGAATAACTAAAAAAATAGCAAGGAAATAACAACACAAATCAAATCATCCCCTTTACACCACACTCTAGACCAGATCGGCAGCCACCACGTCCCCTACACCACACTCCAGACCAGATCGGTATCTCATTGTTGCTTGTTGTTTGCTTTTTAGGTTTGTTTGTGGGTTTTGTGTTAAATATTGAGGTTTAAAGTTGTGTTTTGGTTTATTGAAAATAGAATAGACAGTGGAAAAAACCAGAGCTTGGTCTCGTCATCAATGGTTATACATTCCTCTTCAGACTTGGTCTTTGTTTTTCTCTTTGTTGTTTGTTGTTTTTCTTTGTTCTGTTTGTAGGTATTTTGACACAGTTCTCATGTGAGTATTTATATTTTGAGATGTGTTATTTTGATGGTTTGGTTTATTGTGGCTTTATGTGTTTTGCACTCTCTGTGACGGTGGGTTTTGCAGTAACGTTTTGAAACTAGGGTGAAAAATGAAAATAATGGATTCAAATAGTTTTATTTATTTTCATTGTTCTCAACAATTTTAATTATAAATTCAGTATATATTTTATGTCCATTTTTTTATCATATTGATTAGAAAAGGATTTATATTGTTTTAAGAAGATAACATCAATTTTAAAAGCATATGGTGGATTTTCTCTCTTGGTGACTGGTTAACTTTTTCGACGAGAAGGTGGTTTGTGAAAAGAAGAAAAAACAAGTCAACTAAAATGAATTCTGAAATAATGTATATGATCTGTATATTTTATTTGTTAGCAATAATGAACCAATGATTCATCATTTTATTAATAGTTTGAAAATGAAGGAATTGTGTTGAATTTTGACTTTATCAGAAGCTGGTTGTGCCTTAGGTTATGCTTGGTCTTTTGACTCTTTTTAGGATCTCTTAAGAGTCTTGGTGTATGGATTTATGGACAAAAAAATGGTTACCTTAAGTGATAAATTCTCTTGATTATATTTCTAAATTTTAACATTGTAAATTTAGATATCTAATGTTGTTTTCTTGTGATTTTTGTGTAGTTTGAAGGTCCTTTTGGAATCAAAAAGGGAAGAATTTAAATTGCAAAGTTTTATGTTAGAGAATGTTATATGATATAATATTAATTTCTATGGACTTGCATTAAGTTCGAGCTGATTTTATTTTATTGTGGTTTTTAAATGTGGATGATATGTAATTATATAGTTAATTTAATTTGTTGGGTTTTAAGCAAATTGAATGGGTTAAACGAATTAATTAAACGGGTTAAATGGATTAAATAGGTTAAATTAATTAACGGATTGACGAGTTAATGAGTTTGGATTCTTTATGATCCTAGTAATAAACGAATTAATCGTGCCGTATTATGCCATCCATTTATAAACAAATTCGTATCGAATTCTAAAATATTAACTTGTTTATTAAACGAATTAATGTCTGTTGGTTGAATTCATAAATGAATCAAATCGAATTCAGTTCAACTCAATATGTCAACCTATTTTGCTATCCATGGATATTACCTACCTGATTGTTTTGACATTTGTAGACCAAGTTATAGTCACTCATGCAGTGAGTGGTCTTAACTAAATTTTGCAGTGACTGATGGTGTGCATGTGTGTTGGTCATTGCTTGAGCAACGTTGCAACACTAAGAACAACATTAGTGCTTGATTGTCGCTAGTCCATTACTCGAGCAATTCCATGACAATGAGCTGGTCATGCTATCGCTTTTCCATCACAAGAGCTACATGCAAGTGACATCGCTAGCTCTATTTAAGGCATCTTTTGTTTTGGCCAATAGGACTTCGTTTAAAAGACTATTTGAAGTCCTTAGCAAACACAATACAAAACCTAGAGGGGGTGAATATAGGTTGTTCTCTTATCTTTGTTAGACGCACAACAGAATAATTAAATAGAAATAAAAGAGTAAGAGACCTTTAATGTATTTTTGAGAATATACTTGAGATCAGACAATCTGAAGGGATGTTTGGAATGCATTGCTAGACTAAGAAACTTATATTAGAGCATATTTGATATGATTTTTTCTAATTGAAAATATTTTAATTTAAAATCATTTAATTTAGGGATAATCCTAAAAAATCCATTGTAATTTATAAAAATATCAATTTTACCACATATGGTTTTACTTTTATCCAAAATCTCCCTAGACGTACGTTAATAAAAATATTCAAAATATCCTCTGGAGGCATGTAAAAGAACGAAAATAACTTGATAATCGTAAATTGATGATGAAGTTCTAGGGTGGTAAAATGGTCATTTTCTGTTATTTTTTAATATAAGGAGAGATTTTAGATCAAAATGAAACTATAGTGGTAAAATTGATATTTTTACAAATTACAATGAGATTTTTGGGGATTATCCCTTTAATTTAATAATAGCCTCAATCAATTTTATCGAAAATAATTTTCTATATGTGTGTGCAAATGGGTTATCTACATTCATTTACTAATCTCTTATATAACTATCTGACTGAAGCTATTTCTATTGATACAAAGTTGATAATTATTGATATATTAAAAACATAATAGCAAGATAACATATTCCTTGAGTTTTAACATAACAAATTTATAAAATAGATGTACAATTTTAATACAACAAATTGGATTTGAAACTTCAGTATTCATTAATAGACAAACTATAAATATTATAAATAATAAAAATATTCATAAGAATAATAAAATTTAATAAAGGTAACGCTAAAAACAATTATTGCAAAGCTGTTGACCAACTAAAAAGATTGAAAAAAAAAAAACACTTTATAAAAGTTGAGAAAGGGTGAAGAAAAATATATATACATATATGTATATATATATATATATATATCTCTCTCTCTCTGTTTATGTAATTATAAATATTTAACAATCGAAACATAAAAATTTATTAAAACAAGTTTAAGGGGGGCAAGTGGTGCCCCATATGGACCTACACTAGGTCTTCCAGTAGTTGAAAGATCCTTTCAATTGTATTTATTAAAGGTTATTTTGTGTTTACAATGATCAAACTAAGTCAACTATCGATTGATCGATCTAGGTTAATTCGTTTATTAGACTAATTTGTCAAGCTTCAAGAGGAATTAGTATAAATTGCCCAATTAAGAATAGCATTATCCTTTATGCTGTATTTGGAACGCCGGATTTGAGATGAGTTTAAAATTCAAAATATCTTAAATTTTTAAATCCTGCATTTGGAGATGCTAACTTGGGAATGAAAATCCAATCCCATCTTTATTCCAATCCTATTGTCATGGGAATGCCAATTCTCAAGTTTCACCATGAGATTTAATGAGATTGAATTCAAAACTCATTAATTATCTCTCTTTATTCTTATTAATCATACTGCACTTTTATTTTTCTTTCTTCTACCAATCCCGTTTCTCTTTCTTCTATCAATCCCTTCTCCAAGTTTAATATTTATTTACTCATACTTTAAAATAATATAATTCTTAAAAAATCAGCATGACTTTTTAGAAAAATAATTTATAAGTTAGGTTATATAATAAAATATTTAAATTAATTTTATTTCAATCCAATCTGAACATATATTTTAGTATTTAAAATTAATTCCTATATTTGAATTAATAAAATATTTTTTCTCTTTTTTTCAGTAGTTTTTAAAATTAATTTAAAGATTAATTTTAAGTATATAACAAAGTATTTAAATTAATTTTATTCTAATCAAATCCCAACCTATACCAAACACAATATGGTATAATTTTAATCAAATCTTAAGTTTAACCAAATATGGGACAATAGTTTTTTAATCTAATCAAATTAATTATATTCCAATCAAATTCAATCTATTCCATTCAAATCCAATTAATTTCATTCCATTCCTATCTAACATGTCCAAATGTAGCCTTAATGTATTATGATCATGGAATAAAAACTCGGCCGAGTTGGCCGAGTTCTCGCCGAGGACTCGCCACTCGGCCGGTTGCCGATCCGAGAATCGCCGGATCAGCAGCACAAATCGGTTCGGGTCAAAAATCGGCCTAACTAGGCCTTAACTCGGCCCAACTCGGTGCAACTCGGCCCAACTCGGTCCAACTCAGCGCAACTCGGTCCAACTTGGCGCTTTCCTCTCCGATTTGCTACCTTTGTTCTGGTTCAGCTCCGATCTACCTTCAATCCGTCACCGGTTCTGCTCCGATCTACCTTCAATCCGTCGCCAGTTCTGTGTGCGTGGAGGACTGGTCTTGGTTGAGTTCGGCGAGGTCTGGTTCATGCTTGGCGTCGGCTTGAGCTGGGTTAGAACGGTCGTGCACATCGGCAGCTCCCCTCGTCGTCGTCGTCGTCGTCGTCGGTCTGGTTGGGGTGCGGCAACGGGTCTGGTTTGCTTCGCCTGCTCGGTTTGTGGCGAGATTGTGGCTGCGTCGACGAGCTTGGCGTCGGTCTTGGTCTGGTCGGAGCTACTCGGTCCGTCGATCCTCCTTTTCTTTTCTTCTTCTTCTTCTTCTTCTTCTTCTTCTTCTTCTTCTCTTCTTCTTATTCTTTCTCTCCTTCGGCGACTTCCACTGGTTTCAACTCACTGTTCTCTTTTTGTTTTATAATTCAACTTTTTGGCTTCATGTTTTCCTCCCCAATTAACTTTAGAAATGATGGTCACATCCCTTAAAACTTTCGTTCTTACTCTTCACTTTTAACTTAATTCTAATTTGGCTATAAATATTAAAATTATAATTATGTAATTGTGTTAAAGTGACTTTAAAAATTGTATGAGATAGATTTGATGGTGTTTTGTGGTCATATAATTATATTTTGATCATATAAAAAAATTTTAATTTTATTTTTTACAGGTTTGACTTGGTTTGACCATTGGTCAACGGTTTGACCATTGACCGATGGTCAAACCGAGTACTCGCCGAGTACTCTCCGAGTTGCCGAGTACTCACTGCTCGCTGCCTCGCTGGTCGAGTAGCGGGTAGTGAGTTTTCGAACACTGATTATGATAATACAGAGTGTTCATTGAGTTTGGTGGTATGATTTCATATTAAAAATGCTGACACACTTCACGTTAAAAAGAAGAGAAAAAACTATATATTAACACATTTTCTTTTCTATTTATACCATGAAGTGAATAGTCAAATGATATCTATTTTGTTTCTAACGCTATTACTTTATATATATTCTCTTTTATACATATAATCCAGGTTACAGAACATCAATCACTCTCATTTCCTTGTTTGATATGCACCTAATTTGTCCCACTGCATTTGCCACTTGATGCCTTTTAATTTGTCCCACTGCATTTGCCACTTGATGCCTTTTAATTTGTTCCGCGTCTTCTTCCAAAACATTATTCAAGAAGAAAGATATATTTCATCTTCTTTGAGAGCCATGAACACAAAACTCTTATTGAGAGCCACAATTACTGCTCTTATCTCCATCTTAATCGCTAGTGATGGTTTTGGTTATTTCTCCGAATTATTAAATATAAAAAAGGAGGATTATGATGAGAGTAAGCTTGGGGAAGGAGAAGTTGTTCCGGTAGTTGATGCGATGGGACCAGAGAGTTTCGAGTTCGATTCACAAGGGAAGGGTCCATATACCGGCATATCGGACGGCCGGATCATCAAATTGGACAAAAATGGAAAGCAATGGATCAATTTCGCCATTACTTCTTCTAAAAGGTGCATTCTATATATCTTCTCTTTTAATACTCATTAAAAGCAATATTCCTCCTTTTTTTCTTGGTCATTTTCTTTCAATAGATGAGGATAAATTCGAGATTTATAGAAATACCTATAAAATATATGCATTAAGAATAATATTAGACTTCTTAAAAATTTAACTAAATTTTTTATCCAAATAATGTGTTAAAATTATTTATAGCAACTATATTAAATATATTGATAATATGATCATTATAAATAACCTTATCATGGTATTTGAACAAAAAATTTAGATAAAATTTTGGGTTGTATAGCAATAATAGCATTAGCTATGTATTAATTCAGCTTTGATGTTTTTAAATTGAATTAGGGTTCTCTGTATAACAAATGCTATTAGATCTGTTATACTCATTACAAATATTAGCATAGTAAAAGATTTAGGGTTCTATATAATTTTATTAAAAATTCATAAAATTTAGGACTCACCTTGAATACACTATTTTATTTACCACTGTTTCCAAATTTAACTACCTTTTTGAGCAGTTCTATAGCCACTTAAAATGGTTTCCCCTAAACCCATATTTTTACTAAAGGAATTTACATTTGTGGTCATTCTAAAACGAAAAAAAAAATCACTTTTATGGTCTCGAATAACTTTACGTGTATATTACACTATTCATGATAATATTTGATGATAGAATCTTTAATTACACATTTTTAAATGGACATTAAAAGTTGTTGACTTTAATTACACATTTTTTAAATGGACATTAAAATTTGTTGACTTTTAAAGGCCTATGCGGATGTAGAAATTTCATTCGCCCATTCCCATAAACACACATCTCCCATGTCTTATATATATTTTCGGCCACAAAACTGACAAACCGACTATCACACATTTTTAGTTTCAAAAAAAATAAAAAATAACACACATAAAAAATACATGGTTTATATCAAAAAAAAAAAAAAAAAAGAAGCACGTTTTCTCTAGCTAGTTGTCTACAAATATATCCCCATGTGGGTCCCGTGCTACGTCCCCAACACAGATTCATATTATTTAATTTTGGCTCGGCCAGCATGAGTTCGAAGCTGATTCTCTCTTTAGCTCTAGCCGTTTCTCTCATAGTCTTGATCACCGTTAACCATACAAACCTATCCTCTCAAAAATCCAGGCGACTGGAAGTTGTTCCATTTGAGGACGGACTAGGACCTGAAAGTTTTGCGTTTGACCACACATCTGGTGGGGGTCCTTACACCGGAGTATATATCGGACGGCCGGATTGTTAAATGGCAAGAAAATTGAACGGCGGTGGCTCAATTTTGCTGTCACTTCTCTAAGGAGGTTTAAATTTTAGTCCTATCTTTATTTCTTGACTGCGCTTTAGGTGCCATTTCGTCGAAATATAGTTAAACACGTCTCGTCATGCAACAAGGTATGATTTGTGTGAGGAAACAGAAAAGAGAGAGCTTCGCTACAGTATTGAAGGTGTTCAATATTTCTACTCAAAAACGCAATTCTATTATTTGGAGTTACAACTCTAACATGTACATTTATAATAAAACTAGAAAAACAAAAGGGCAAATTTTCAATCTTAACGCTGTATGTTTGCCATAATGATAGTGAATAAATATTATCTAACCAGCAATATTGAATTTTGTTACTCTAACGTAATTATAGTTACACAATTTCAATAGCATGATTCGACATATACAATGTTTCTAACTAAAGAACCATATTCAATACATATTTAATTTTTATAGAACTAATTAATTAAAGTTAAAATTTGAAGTAATGATGTTACGGATGAACAGGGATGGTTGTGAAGGGGCACATGATCATGTTTCAAAAGAACACATTTGTGGGCGTCCATTAGGGTTGAGGTTCGACAAAAAAAGTGGTGATCTGTACATTGCTGATGCTTATATGGGGCTACTTAAAGTGGGACCTGAAGGTGGTTTGGCCATCAGCCTTGCTACAGAAGCTCAAGGCATTCCTTTCAGATTCTGCAATAGTTTGGATATCGATCAGTCAACCGGAGTGGTTTATTTTACTGACAGCAGTTCACTATATCAAAGGAGGTAGGTAATCATTAACATTGTATATACTTGTTTGCAACGTTTTTTCTACATGGATGCATAAAAATAAAATCAGAAACTAAAATAGTTGACAAGATGAGATTGATCCACTAATATATGTGCCAGTTGAGTTTTAGTCATCCCCAAATAAAAGTAGCTAAATAATAGTTGTGAGTTTTAGGCATGATATGATCCAAACACCAATAAAATCTTTTAATTTACTTAGAGTTGGGACCATCTCTCCGAAGCATATAGTTTACTATGATTATCTAAAAGATAAATCTGAGTTTGAGTGATGTATGAGAGAGAAATTAAAAATATAACAGTTTAAATCATTCATCATATGTTATATTAACACATCAGTTAATAACGAAAAGTTCAGTAAAAAAAGGCTAAAAATTGAACCTTACTCTTGTACTTAAAGTGAAGCTCAGAACAATCTATGCTGTCCTTCCCACAGTTAGATCTTCAGTTAGTCAACCTTTAAGTCAACATTCACTAGGGGTTATTTATGTAAATAACTAATCTTTTATCCTAGTGTACTATGTTTCTTTTTTTTTTTTTTTTTAATAATTATAATTTGGTGATATATTTTCCAAAAGACAATTACCCAAACACGGCCACAATAGAGATAACATATTTAGTAATGAACACTTTAAAGGCTCAAATCAAACTAGCGATTCACGTTTAAAAGTATTTATAACGAAACTATTGTGCAGCAATTTAACATTTAAATATGAAATCGCGTTTAGGACAATGGTAAATGCAATAATGGTTATAACTTATAAATGAATATAAGAGTATTTATTTATTTATTTATTTTTATTATTATTATGAGTTATGTTGCTGAATTTGGTATGTTTGAACCGAGTCCCATTTAATGAAATTTCTGCTTCCGTCGTACTGCTATTGTATAAACAGTTAAAAACAGCAAACAAACTTTATTTTGTTCGTATTTTGCAAAACCAACGTGCATGAATGTTTTGGAATAAGTCGTATATGGCCCAACAGTTGTATGATCTTATTATTATTATGATTTAATTTATTGGGACTGATCTAGAAGACTATCGAAATCAAACAAGATGGAATATTGATGATGCGGTTTGGAGAGCAACTCCCTTGCGAAAGGAATTGATTCACATAAAAATGGGAGAATGGTCCACAAGAAGTGGGAGAAGACAACCGCGTTACTGGCTACACATTGATGGGTGTCGAACCCATGTTGGGAGAGAACATGAGTTATGCTACCAACCACTTTGGCAAAGCACATATTGTCATTTATTATTATTATTATTATTATTTGCTTTTGCGCTTAAAGGCCCATGTGAAACATATTAGATTTTTAGAATATATTTTTGGAATTGGTTTTTTAATTAGAAATTGATGAGATGCTGTAAATCGCAGGAATTACATATCTGTGATACTAAGTGGAGATAGAACAGGAAGGCTAATGAAATATGACCCAGATAGCCAAAAAGTGACTGTTCTTCTTCAAAATCTCTCACTCCCAAATGGGGTTGTTTTGAGTCAAGATGGCAACTACATTCTTCTTGCAGAGACAACCAAGTGTAGAATTCTCAAGTATTGGCTAAAAACATCAAAAGCTGGAAGTTTCGAAGTTATTGCTCAGCTGCCAGGATTTCCAGACAACATAAAAGTGAGCCCGAGAGGGGGATTTTGGGTAGGTATACATTCGAGAAGACAAAAGATTTCTGAGTGGGCTCTTTCATATCCTTGGATAGGCAATGCCTTACTTAAGCTACCAATTGATATCATAAAAGTTCATTCCATATTAGTTAAGCTTCGTGGGGCTGGTGGCATGGCCGTGAGGTTAAGTGAGGAGGGTGAGGTACTCGAACTTTTACAAAGCAAAAGTATAAAGAGGTGGGATTCCATAAGTGAAGTTGAAGAGAGAGATGGGAATTTGTGGATTGGATCAATAAATATGCCTTTTGCAGGCATGTATAAGACATGAATTCTAGCTTGTTTTTAGTGGGTTGTATTGTGTTGTGCAAGATGTTTAGAGCCTATTAAAATGTTACAGTTAATAGTTTACTTGCTTTCTTTTGTGCATTGTAACGCACTACATTAGTGAATACATTTTAATTGGTCTAATACAATGAATGGTATATTAGCCAATATAAAGGTGAGAGGTTGTATTAATTAACTAATATGTTATGAACACAGATTTTATGGTCAATACGTTCTAATTTTTAAATCAATGGATGAATTTGATTTGTGGTCTTAACAATTGAAAAGTTATAAAAACTCTGATGTTATGAATATAATGATATTACATAAAAATGAATGTCCATTAATGCATGGAAATAATTACGTTTCATCTCTTCATCTTCCCATTAATCTTTTTATCTTTCAAAGTTTATGATTATATTTATGATCAGTATGCAATATAGTATGAGCAAATCCTTTCAATTTGTAACTCCTAAGATATGTTGAGACAGTGGGATAGCCCCCCGCTCCCCAGCCACTCAAAACTCACTAAGTTTCTCACTTATTATTTTTTGTTTTAATTCGAATATGTGCAATTGGTCAACAACCAGCTTCCAATTCAATTTAGAAAATTACTAGATGGCCAATATTTCCTATTTTTTCACTCAAACTTTTATCATCATTTTAATAAAATAATCTCTATCAATAATTTAATCCTTCCTATTTAAACCATAGACAAAACTTACCCCTTTTAAGATTTAACTGCCTAAACTTTTGTTATTTATATTTTTTATTATGTTAGCTTATTTTTACAATTTTAATAAACTATTCTTTTAGTTTATAATTTAAATGTTTATTTATTTATATATATGCCAATTAATAAGGGTATTTTTAAATGTTTTGTAATTATATTTGTATATATATATGTAAAGTAATTTTATCATAAGTACTTATTTCTAACTTTAAAAAGTTAAGACAAACCAATCAAATTCATCCATTCTATTTGAATTAAATAGAAGAGAGAATTTATTTTAGGAGAGAGAACACAATGAGTGAATTTGATTGGTTTGTCCAAACTTTTTAAAATTAGAAAGTACTAATAGTAAAATTATTCTATATATATAATTAGTTTTTTCAAGGTCTAAATTTTACATATTTACATTAGACTATTATGAATATTATGATTTTTTTATAATATAAACTCAAGAAAAAATACGTTATATAAATTTAATTTAATCTCCAAATGAGAAAACAACCAACAATTGATGGATTTTAGAAAATAATTAAAACCTCAAAGATTTTACAACATAATTAAAATCTCATAGGCCCATTCATTTCAGGCAATATACAGTATTAATATTTTATATTTTAAAAATCAATCCATGAAATCTCCAATAAATGATATTAACAATCAAGCTGTTGAAAATTTGTTCATGAAATCTCCAACAAGTTATATTAACATTTCAACTATAAAATTCAGAAACTCTTGTTTCTATGATAAATAACATTTTGCGTATGAATAATGTTTTCAGATGAATAGTGATTTTTTTCGGAAAGCGGACCCTATAAATCAAAAGTTCTAGAATAGGTAATAGAGTCTAAGGAAACTTAAACGGATTAAAAATAAGTCCGTTTGATTAGATTTTAAGAGCTTCAGAGACAATCGGACAAAAATACCCTTAAAGGAAGAATAGTAAATATTATTGATTTTAAATCCATTTAACAAGAGAAGCTTGCTTATGAGAACGAGTTCAATATTGTTGTATGTACCTTTTTGAAAGGTTATTCTTAGACTATTCTTGATATTAATTATGAATCAACATTAATGATATACACACATTTCATTTGCCTTTATATATTCATTTTATATATTTATGAAGCTATTAAAATGATATATAAGAAATCGTGCACAACCAGAGGGATGCATAGCAGAATGTTATTTAACTGATGAACACATGCAATTTTGTACTAGGTATATGCTATAAGCAGCAAATGTTGGTAATGAAGATATTGTGTCTCCTAATGTAGTGGAAGGACATCCTATATCTACAGAGATAGTAAAGATGATTTCTTCTAACATGCTACACATTGCATATACGTATATACTATTTAATAGTGTAATGATAGAATCATATATTAAATAAGTAGCTTAAATTTAATATGTACATAGTTTAAATGATACAAATTATTAACATTGTATTTATTTGGTCATTTTTTTTTTTTTTGTATAAACGTTTTATTAGCATGTACTTGAAGAGCTTCAATAGTTAGATCTAAGTCTTTTAAGTGGACCTACTTTGTTGCAAAAGAAACATATAACTGGATTTGCAACATGGTTCAAAGATACAATGTATTGACTACCTTTTAAGTTCCATAATATGATGTCTTTACCTTAGGGTTTTGTCCTTGATAACCTAAATCCTAATATATTATACAGGTCCTCACTGAACCAAGTAGCTTAAATATGCCAAGTAGCTTAAACTATGCCTACCAGTTTAAAATGGCTTGCAATTGGACTAACTACACAAGTCATATGTTATACAAGCTATGTTGTGAATAAGAAACGATATTACACAAAATATAGTGAGAAAACTAATCAAATAGTGGTGTTTCCTCTGAAGTAGAAACCATTTGCAATAAAAGAGATGTCACTCAAGTTATCAAAAATTTGGTTTACTATGGAGTTCTAAGGGCAATAATTTTTATAGACTTTTATGCATTTTGTGTGGGGTAGTGGAAGTGATGTTAGAGTTTAAACTATTTTTTGACAATGGCTTTGCCTATTTTTGAAAAGATTTTTTAAAACAGGCAATGCTCGTTTTAAGAACTATATGTAGAAGATGCTATTTAACACAACAATGCCCATTTCAGAAGAGTTATTGAACACGGGCAACCTTTTTAGCATGGGTAATTCTTGTTGAAGAATTGTACTTCTATAGTGGGTAGAAAGCACATCCACCATAGGTTCGACAACGTGCAATGCCCATTATAGAAAAGCTCAATTTTCTATTATAAGGGCAAAAAGAGCAAATACCCCGCTTGTTGTAGAAAGTCATCTACATCTGGTAGATAAACTGTTTTCTTGTAGTGATTTAAAGTTTCTTCTCACATGATTCTCACTTATAGTTAGCCTTTCTTCAAAACTAGCAAGATAGGAATGTAATTCAAAAAGTTGAAACCTAGGTGGAGTACTTTCATTGATAAAAACCTATTCGTCCAAGAGCTATTGCCTAGATACCTATCTAAACACTTATGAAAATTTTAACATCCTTCTCTTTCATTATTCTAGGTCATTATTGGACTGCTAAACCTTAGGTCTTTGAGACAAAAGTCATTCACTAGATTTATGAACTCACAAGCACATGAAATTGTTCTATTTGAACCAGCTAATTTCTTGTTTATTCTTAGAACCTCATTGAAATTGCACCACCTAAAAACGAATGCAAGGTAGATTACTAGCCATATGGAGCCTTCGAATAAGTACCTAGGATATGCTTTTGCTTTTATGGTCAGGTTCTCCATTAGAATCCAATGAATCACCAGTCTTCTCCATTTTCATTACACATGTTGGCATCAATGTAGCCTTTAGAAAAGGATAGGATGGACACTTTAAGATTATCCTCCCATAAAAGGATCAAACCCCCACTTTTAGCAATACAGTCCACTTAACATACATTGCTTAAAACCGAAAGCGATTCGACATTGTTTTGTAATGTGTTATTTTAACTTGGTTTCACACAAAAATACCAAGTAAGAGGAATGTGTTTTTTTCACCCATTTCCGACCCTAATAATGTATAAGGGTTCCTCATCCTTCATACATTCCAACATAGCATTTTTATGGTTCTCAGTAGGCGTACATTTTAGGTATCTTTGATTAAACAACTGTGATTTCATCATTTCCTTTCCTCAATTTTTTCTCCCTGTCCTGTGAAAGGGCATCTATGTTTTTCCTTTAGAGCTTTCCTGTATTTTAAGACATTGGTGAAAAGTCACATTTACTTCACTAAAAGACGATTTCTCTAAAGGAGATATGTTTCCTTTCCTGGATACTTTCTTTATTCTTTGATTGACAGTTAAAAATTTTTTATGGGGCTAGGTACTCCTCCAATTGCCATTTATCTCACAATCCTTTTCTATTTCCAACCATAAGTCTTCATTGAACTTGATCCTACTCCATCTCTAGTTAGGATACTTTTGTTTTGTAATGCTACATCTCCCTATTCAAATTGTTTGCAGTTATTAATAGAATTAAACCTTTAGTCTTTAGTAGGTTTGGTGATTAGTGGGTTAGAAGCTAGCTATAATCTTGTGTTGACTTGGCAAGTGTGGCCTTGTCCTATTTTACCACCTCTTGCTTGTTTACCTTATTAGCATCCATGTTATCAGCCTAATCATCCTCCGTGTCAACTACCAAATCACTTACCAACTCATTCTCATTAGTGCCTACCAGATTAATGTTTCCTTCCTCCTTAAAATTACTCTTTGCTTTGGTTTAAGGGGGTCTTTGAGTCTTGATTTAAGGACTTTCCCTTATCCATGGGCTATAGCTAGCCTTTTCTCATTTTAGAAGTTTGTTTTTACCATTTTTGTTATCGTAGTCCATCCAAGTGTGGCTAATTCTACTACAAACATTGAAGAAGTTTGGAAGACGTTCATATTTAACTAGGGCCATTATCATAGTGTTTAGTTTTTCCAATCAAACTCTTATTACTCTTTTCAATGGTTTGGAAATATTAATGCTTACTTTCGCACTGATATGTTTCTCCAAACACTCTATATCCTCTATTAGTGTTTTTACCACTACTCAAATAATCTTAGCTAACATTTTAGCTAATTTAGTAGTCATCGACATGAGTGGGACATTGAAGATTTGTACCTAAAATTCTGCTAATCGGAAGTCCATCTTCGCAATCTCTCTTGCTCTCTTAGGTTTTTTGAAAATGATGAGGCAATTGGCAAAGTGCTAGGGGTCCCTAGATCAAATCGCCTTTATGTCTTCCATTTGGCTAAAGTGGAAGACAAAGATGTTTTCACTTATGTCCTCAGCGTTAACCTTCTTTATACAACTTCATATCTATAAAATCACAGCCTTGAATGCTTCCCTATGTACTTTTTTCCTAGACAACATTTTACACATTAGACATGACACTAAGTTATTAACTCCTTTTTATGGGTTACCCTTGTTATCCTGCTGAGAAATGTTCCATCTTCTTCTCATAGAGATAGGGTTTTGGCTTTGCAATTTCCTCCCATCCATCCTTTGAGGCTATGAGAACCCTTCCTTCATTATTTTTGGTTTTCGATTGGCAATGTGAACTAAACCCCTTAATTAAAACAAGCTTCATGGGAAGGGGTATCGAGACTTTTACTAGAAACTATTGAGCCGATTCTCCTATTAGAGAAAACAAAGAGGAACGCAAGATGAAGAAATGGGAAGAGAGAAAGAAGAAAAAAAAGAAGTTACTACCGTTGCTTTGGAAGGATGAAACCCTAAGGTAAAACTATTTCTACATTTTCCTTAAAGGGTGCTCCATGTAGAGACAAGACATTCATGTTTATCCTTAAAAAATATGTATCCACTTATTTTTAGGTATGCGTAAAAATAAGTGGATACATATTTACTCTTTTATTACATTAAGCCCCCATATTGTTAGTCAATTTCCATTAACTTTGATAATTGACTAAAATTTTTGGTCAAATGACCATTTTTGTAAACCCTCTATTTTTAATTTTATGAATTTCCCAGAAATAGTCGCTAAATAATTATTAGAGACTCTAAATGGTCAAGAGAAACACCTAAGGTTATAGGGAACCCATAAGGATTGAATTAAACTCGATTGGAGATTAAACGGAAAGATAAAATGATGAATGAAATCGAGTAATTATTTAATGTGATAAGGGACTAAATTGAAGATAAGATTTGATTTTTGTGGCCAAAGTAAAATTGAACTAAAATCTAAGTTATGAGAATGAAAATTTTTGAGGGATGAAATTGGTATTATAGGATTTGTTTGGGGAGGAAAGCATAAAGCCAAAAAGATTAAATAAATCACAAACTTAAAAAAAAAAAAAAAACACGACAGTGAAGAAGAACAAACCAGAAGAGAAAAGAAGAAGAAGAAGAGAAAGAAGAAGAAGAGAAGAAGAAGAAGAAGAAAAAGAGAAGGATCGCCGGTGGAACTCACCCGAGTGGAGCAACGCCATCACCGACCAGGCCAGAACTACACGCAAACTAGGTGCGATCGAGTGACGCAGAACCGCAGGCAGAACCGACCCGATCGGAGCGGAAGACGACGTCGACTAGCTACCGTCCCGTCCACTTGTAGAACCCATCTCGACCCAGCCGCAATCTCGATCAAAAATAGCCCAAGACAGTCAACTAAACCAAAACCAAAACAGGGAGGCGAAGGAGAGATCGACCGAGAGAGAAAGAAAGATTGCGCGAGGGAGAAGAAGAAGAGGAAGACCAAGCTGGAATCAAGCCATTTCCACTCTAAACTAGTGCAGTTGCAGTTGTGATGCATCCAGAAGCAAAGACAAACCAAAGAAGAAGAAGAAGAAGAAGAAGAAGACGCGAGGAGGAGGTAGCTTCGGCCATGTGAGAGAGAAGCTAGATCAAGCAATCTCAAGCTATTTTTGAGCTTCCCATCAAGTCTCTAAGCTCACTCAAGTTAGAGAACCAAGATTTGAGCAAGAAACTAAAGTGAAAGAGGGGTAAGTTATTCAACTCGAAATTGATTTGTGTTGTTGATTTTGTTAGATAATTAGTGAGTGAATTTTGATGATTGAGTTGAGAGTTTTAGTTTAAGGTTAAACTTGGAATTTAAGGTTATTATAGGGGCAAGTTGGTCTGATGAAAAGTCGAACGAAATGGATGCTATTTTGATGTTTATTGGGAGCTTAGGAACTAAGAAAATATCAAGAATTTAAAACGAGATTAAATCGCGTAACAAATTAGTTTGAAGGGCAATTTCATAAATTGACCCATAATACGTCTGTTGAGTGTTCGGATGACCCTAACGAATTTAATTAGGCGTATTGAGATTAATAAAAGTCAAAGATTAAATTAAGGAACCAAAAATAGAGGGTTGCACCTAAAAAGGGTCACTTAGGGGTGATTGTGTAATTTTAGTTATTTAGGATTTTCAGAAGTTGACGCGAATGTAAATTTTACGTATATATATGTTGTGTAGGTGATGAGCAAGCTGGTGGAGCAAGGGAAGAGCGCTAGGGAGCATTTTAGAGCCTTCCGAAAAACTATTCGGAAGTGACCGTTAGTTCAGGTGAGTGTCAAAACGATTTTTAATACGTTTTTGTTGATTTGATTTATGAATGAATGTTTCTTGCATGTTTGGATATTTTGATCAAAGTGAAATATAATTTAAATAATAAATTGCACGGTAATGGATAATATAGCTTTTGTATTTTTGTTAAAATGATTATTTTCATTTGGATTATATAAAATGAATTTCAGTTTTAAAAATGTGAAAAATAAAACTTATGGCTTACCCTGAAAAGTATCAGATTATTACTGGTCTGGGTTGAGTACCCGAAGCATGTATTAGTAGAGATAGTAGTGTCAGTATGTCACTAACTATACTAATCGTGGGAGGTACCTGCAAGGAGTCATGTCAGTCAGATGTTTGAGAAATTAGCTCAATGCACGTAAAGGGTATATTATTAGTTAGCTTACCCGAGCGAAATAGAGTTCCGCTTTGTAACGATGCAGTTGCCGCTATATGAACCGGATAGAGAGCGATTCAGGATCTCGCTCTATACTAGGGTGCCATGTGGCACGGGTCACTATAGGTTGGCGGGAGCTAGATTGGTTGGCAGGACACCTTCGAGCGGAGTCAGACCATATTCGGTTTTATAATAATGAAAGGGGCTGGTTGGTAGAACACCTTCGAACGGAGTCGGACCAGTTCGTTTCATAAAAAGAGGTTTTAGAATAAAAATTCCGCAACCATAGGAGATCCGTTTATGAAATGGAAAACCATGCAACATGTGTTTTATAATATTAATGCATGAAACTCAATTTAAAATAAATGGATTTGATTTGAATTATTAAAACTATTTTAGAGAGGTTTTTATAAAAATGTGGTTTCAAATATATTATATGACACTCACTGGGCTTTCAAAGCTTGCCAAATATTTTCTGTATTTTTTTTAAATAAACCTCCCCAGACACAGGTATCATAGCTACTGATTACCCTGAGAATTTACCAGGTAGCCACGGTGATAGTGCTGATGTGATTACCTACTCCTATTTTTGGTTGTTGTTAAGAGAGGTATATATTTTATTATCTCTATATGATTTTGTAAATATCATTTTTGTGGATTTAAATTGTGTTTTTGGGAGTAAATTGATGCATGCCATATGATTTTATTGATAATAAGTTTATAAATTGAGATGTGAAATTGTGGTTGTGGTTGTGTTGAAAAATGGGAGCTTGAGGCTCTGTAGTTGTTGGGTCATTAATTATCATTATTTTATACCTATTTTACCTATTATTTATGTTGTGTTTTTGAGTAAAATTGGTGCTTTTAATTTGTTTTGTGCTTTTATGTTTAATCTTAGGTTTTGAGAAGAAAGAATGGAATTGGTGGTTTTTTGTAATTAATTACGGCACAAAGAAATCAGAAATTTAGATCGAAGAAGTGCGAAAGTCAAGAATCAAAATAGAGGTTAAATTATAAATATTCAGAGTAATTTAGGCTTGAATGAAAAATGGAAGAAACGGAGGACCTGACTGTAATTTGCCAGTCCACAAAATGTATAACGTGCAGAAAGGCTGTCGTTTTGACTGGTGTTAAGCGCGTCTACAGAGGTGCGGATCAAGTATGGTTGCGTACACATAAGCGTCGTTGAAGGAGATGCTGATTGGTCTAGCGTGTGTTTTCGGGTCGGATAAGGATCCACTGTTTTGAAGTGTCTTCGTTTCGGATCTGGGTTGTGCGATCGTGGGTCGGGTTCAGGCGGGTCAGGTCCGCGTGTTTTTGATGTTTTCTCGCTTTTGTCGCCATTTCGGGTCGGGTTCTGACCCGCGCACACATCCATGGGTCGCAAAGTAAGGTTCGCGTGTTTTTGAGTTTTCTTAGCCACCAAAAAACCTATTTTAGCCGACCTAAGCACTTTATAAATAGGCGTTTTTCACCATTCAGTCAGAACAAACATCAGAGGAGGAAGAGATCAGAGGCATAGGGCTGCGGCAGCTCTTCTTGGGTTTATTTTTCTCTATTTATTTTTATTTTTTTATAGTTTTCTTTTAGAACCATGTGTAGCTAACTTATTTATTAGTTAGGGCTAACTTGAAGCCTTAAACATGAATTCAATCTATTATTATTTTGAATGAAGTACTTTATTTTTGTATGATAAAATTAATTGTCTCCATTTAAATTGTATCCTATTTATTTTTTTTCTTTGACTGGCCATCTTAGGAGCATATTTTTAGGATTGTGTTGTAGGAATATAAACCGCACATTATACGGAAATATTCTTAATTTGTAACAATCAGTTGCTTACGAACTAATTGAGGGACATTAATTCATAAATACCTAGAATAGTCATCATGTTTTAGGATTTGTGTGACATTCATATTCTTCAAATGCTTAATGGATTCCTATTATTTAACCTGAGTAGACATCATGCTAGGTTATAATTAGAAATACACGCATTTACGTAGATATCATGCGATTTGCATATTATCTAAGGAAGAATCAATACGACCTGAGTTAATCATACCTTGTCATGAATGTCTTTATTATGCATTAATATTATTATGCTTCATTTATTTATTTATAGATTGAATGATTGTTTAGTGGTGGATAGGATGTCCTAACTAAGTTTTCTTTTATTGATTTTCTTTATTAAATTTTGTTTTTTTATTACAATTAGATTTCAAACCCAATTCGGAAAATCTTTTTCATTCAATTTAATTGTTTAAATAAACTTGGAATTTAAAGAAAGATAATAACTCCTCGTGGGATCGACCCTTGCTTGTCTACTATACTCGATAAACGATTTGTGCACTTGCAAGGTTTTAATAAATTTGGTTTATTGAAAAATTAACCAACAGTAGTTTGAGGAAATTGTTTTGTGACATTTCAGAAGTGTTAAATTTTATAATTTGCAAGGTGGTAAAGTCCGAAAAACAGATGAGATGCTGCCCAAATTTTTACAAAATGTTTTACAAAGGTTTGAAATTAAAAAAAATGAAAAATTTCCCCGCGTTTCCGTTGTTTTCGAAAAGGTTTAAGAAAGAACACGACTTAACTCTGCGGAGATCCTTTAGTTGAGCGAAAGAGCTAACTGGAGAGTCATCGTAGGGTGCCGGTAGATCGCATAAGGAAAGGGATCTGTCCATTTTGCTTATAAATAAGACGAGAAAAATTTAAAAAAAGATAAAAGAAAAATGTGTTGGAGATCCAGATCTCTAATCCGTTGAATGGGATCCAGCCAACGGTGAAGATCCAATCTGGATTTCTACCATCAATATTAAAAAACATAAAAAAAAAAATGTTGTAGATCCCCACCGTCGAATGGGTCCATCCAATGATGTAGATCTAATTTGGATAGCTACCAATAGTATTTATTTTTTTTTTTAAAAAAATCTTAAAAAATATTGAAAAAAAAATGGATTTGAAAGAAACCAATATTTTTATATTGCTTAAATAAATAATTTTAAAATTGTCTAAAAATAAAAACGTATGGATATCCACCATCCATCTTAGAGATAGACGATAGAGTCAACAATTAAAAAATACAAAATGTAAAAAATAAAAACAAAAACCATTCAGGGATGGATCATCAGATCCATCTCTGGACTCTTTTCTCCATCACCGACTTTGGTGATAGAGCTATAGGTCTCCATTATCAACGTCTATCATCGGAAACCCATCTTCATTTTCTCCATCGCACGATAGAGATGATAATTGGGTCTCAATAGCTTGGAGACCCACCAAAACTTTGGGTCTCCATATCTAGCGACCTATATGTCTCTATTTTTTTTTTTTTTTTTTTGCCTTTTTCATATGATTTAGATGTAGAGTTGAGGGGTTATTGTCTATTTGTTCAACAAACCCACCCATTTTTTTTTTTACTTCCTTCATTTCTCTTTCTTTCCCTATCGTTTGTTACTTTGTGTTTGTTATTTTATGAGATGTTGGATGTTTGGATTGAAATCAGCTACTTCATGTTTGGGTTTTGCAGCTGGAGGAGACCCAAAACTTAGATTTCCTCATGCAACAGAGTGCGATATATTTGGGTCTCCACCACCTGCAAAACCCATGTTTGAATATGTTTGTTATGTTTTTCAACCGTTTGATGTTTAGGTTTGCAGGTGGTGGAAACCTAGAAATCTAGGTCTCCCTCATGTGACAAATAGGTCTCTACCACCTAAAAACTCATGTTTAAATCTATTAGTTTTCTCTGTTTGGTTTGGTTTGCTTTAAATCTGTTACTTCATGTTTGGATGTTTGGATTGAAATCAGCTACTTCATGTTTGGGTTTTACAGCTAGAGGAGACCTAAAGCTTAGATCTCCTCATGCAACAGAGTGCGATATTTTTAGGTCTCCACCACCTGTAAAACCCATGTTTGAATATGTTTGTTATGTTTTTCAACCGCTTGATGTTTAGGTTTGCAGATGGTGGAAACCTAGAAATCTAGGTCTCCCTCATAGTGACAAATAGGTCTCTACCACCTAAAAACTCATGTTTAAATCTATTAGTTTTCTCTATTTGGTTTGGTTTGCTTTAAATATGTTAAGACTCATCTATGTTGTAGAGGAAGTTAAAGATGAAGAGTTTTTTTTTCTCTCTTCAAATCTAATTTGATCTTCAATTTTTTTTTTTTTTGGGAAAATCCCAAAAAAACAACTTGACATTTGAAATATTATCCATTTATCTATCAATGTTTCGTTTTTATCCAAAATCTAACTAAAGTTAATTTTAATAAAAAAGTTATAAAAAAGTTTAAAAAGACCTTTTTACCCCTAAAATGTTGATTAAAAAATATAATAAAAATAAAAATAAAATAAAAAACTTAATAAAAAATTGAATCACCATCTCCATTAGCAAACTCACCATCTTTAATCCATCCACCAGCAAACATGATCTCCACAACCCATAATTATCATCAACCTTCCGCCTTTTATCAATGACCCACAATCATAAAACCCACAATCATTAATCTTCATTAGATGGCAGTGTTGTTTAACAATCATCAATCATCAATCTTTTATCAATCTCCCATAATTATCAAGCCTACAATCATCAATCTTAATAACAAATAAAACCCAATCAAAAAAAACGAAAAAAAAATAGCGCTATCGTGGAGACCCGATCTAGGTCTCCGGTTGGGAGACTCAAATGGTCTCCTACCATTGGTGACAGGATCCAATTCGAAACTCTCCATACATACGTCCAAAGGGCCCTGTCTGACACCCCAACGGATTCCTCCTAACCCTACTACATGGGTTAAGAGAAATTCGCAGAGCGAACCCTTAAAACATTTTCTTACTTTGTGACTCTAGAATGAGTTGGATTTTTTTTTTTTTTTTTTATAGAAAATTCGACAACATAACAGCTGTGTTTTTAACTTAACCAAAATAACTTGCAAAGGAAAATACCCTTCCATATACTTTTATTTTCTAACCCAACTTCTTTCGGCCACAAACATATAATTCAACATCACAAATCAAAATTTTCGTTTCATCAAAAGTGAAAACATAAAACCAAAATTAATTCAATTGCAAACTTATGCAATGATTTAAAAACTAGGAACTTCATGTCATAAATAAATCTAGACCACTCATATATAACTTAAAAATATATACACATAATTTCTTTCGAATTCAAAATATGCATTGTATTTATACAAAAACAATGTCGTGTCATTGGCCATCTACTCTTCTGAAGGAGTCTTTTTGTCTCGGTCACCCACGTCATATCTGAGGAGGTTTTTGACATAAAAACTGAAAATGATGAGCTATGGGAGCTCAGTGAGTGCTTAATTTGTTTTTAATTTAAAATATTTTATTTCTTAAAAATATCTCCTTAAAAGCTTTTAAAAAATGCGCTTATACTTTTTAAAACTTTCCATAGGTTTCAAAACTTATTTCTTAGCGATGCATAAACGGAAAATCTTGAAAATACGTAAGAGCATGCAACTTTACATAAAGCTTATAAAATTACAAAACCTATAAAACATCGAAATGCTTATCGACATATATATATATATATATAATTTCAACTTCATAGAACTTATAACTTGAAAATCCTTATTTCTTAGAATTCTTCACTTTTGATCCCATACCATTTTGAAACATACTTATAGAATTTTAAAGTACATATATAAAACTTCATATAGCTTGAAATCTAAAAAAAACATAAATTCTCATATAACTTGCAAAACGTACATATAAAAACATGAACTCATTTATATATACATAACGTTTACATAAAACTTACAAAAATTAAATAGCAATTAAAATTTATACATATAAATCTTACAAATTGATATCAATTTGAAGTTATACGTACTTAAAGTGGCATATACAACTTATAGTTCATAAAGTATATACAATTTCCATACGTAGCTTAGAATAGAAAATCCGTAATACTTATATATATATATATATTCATAAAACTTCACAAAAAAGCTTATGGAATATAAAAGGCATAAAATAAATTTTCATTTCTTAATTTTTCTCAATACTTAATTTCATTGGCTCGTAAAACATGCTTAAAACATATAAAACATCTTTCTTTGCTTTAAATACTTAATTTTTGAAAGCACCATTCGTACCCCATAATACTTACAACCACGCGATAGCTATGATAACGCTAACCGACGTGGAGTCACGTGGCGCTTTTATCAGACATCAATCGTGACATTTACTTACTTACAAAGACATCCCGTAGTTATGTGTGGAATATTACATCGCTAACCATAACACAAGATAATATCCCACAAAAGTAGAAGCGACACAATAGACTTAAATCCCCCCTGAGTTAGTGACGTATCCCCCCTGGACTTGCCATACTAATATGTGATATACTGGTTGGGTCTAAACTTACTTATAAAAGTGGATATACTTATGACATTTGAAAATTCATTTTATTTTCTTACTTAGTGCAAAAACACAAAAATCACTTATTGGAGAGCAATAAACACAAAATCTTAATTCGGAGTGTATTAAACACAAAACTTATACTTAGAAATGCATAAGACTTAAAATTCCATCTTCTTAGTACATAAAGCACATAATGTCTTTTTGATTCACTCATACATAAAAACCTTATGCATACATTTATAAAAATTTTATATGGAAATTAGAATTTAAATAAATATATAAATAGTTAATAATTCTTCATATAAAACGCATATATATATATAAATATCAATGCAAAGTGCACATAAAAAAAATAGATAAAACTTCATCTTTGCTTAAGCCTCTTATAAAACATACCAATTGCGAAACTTGTAACTTAATAAACACTTAAATTCACTTATAGGAAAATCAAGGAAAATTGCTTTTCATTTCATAACATAAAGTGTAGCTTCGCTTATAAAGGAGAGTTTGAAACTTAAATCAAGATCTTTATTTCTATAGAAGCTTATATTTATAAAATTAAAACACTTACTTTCCATATGAAATATCATATAATTATAATACTCATCTCGAACACTAAGATGACAAATACATTTTCAAAGTGCTTAAACTCTTAAAATAAGCATAACCTCGTATATAAAATTTCTTTAACATTAACTATACGATTTTTTCTTATATCTTTCCCTAACTAATTGAAAATACTTCAATTGAAAATACTTCAAAATTATATAGCACTCATCTTGTTCAGGTTTCCTTAAATGAGCTCCAATAGCCTTCATTGGTTCCGCTTCCTCCCTTTTCATCTACACATCACATAATTGCTTAAAACACACTCATTTTAACTTCACAAAGCTTATCACATAACTTACAACTCAACTAATTCATGGGATCACTATTTTACCTACTTACTTCCCTATTTGGTTTCAACTTAATCGAAGCTTTAAAATTCCGTTTTCTTTGCATAAACCCTACTTATTCCTACCTAGGAATACCCTCGTAAACTCGAAACCATCATTCGAAGCTTGAAACGAAAAGTCATAAAATCTCACCCCTTTTGGCCGAATATGACACAAGCCCTTATCCATTGGTTTTCTTCACTCAATTTTTGCTCCATTCACTTCCCTAACTTACACTTAGGTCACCCGTTAAATGGTTCTGAAAAATCCTAACGAACGGGTGACAAAACCTAGGAAAAAACTTATTTTTTCATCACTTTTTATGTGCCATTTTCATCATTTTCATTCTAATTCTCATTTCTTCTTTCCTTAATGTTTCCTTAATGTCATACATACTTAAACAAATTCATTTAATGCATGAAAACACATACATGGGGTGATATTTCATAGTATCTATTAATGCCCTTCACTTTAAGTAATAAGGGCCAAATTATCCAAATGAATTTCTAACATTATTATAAGCTTTTCATAGGTTTCCTTATCACTTTTTCAACATGAGATCATACTTAATAACCTCAAATGACATTGTTCATACTTCCCTCATCATGGTCTTACATGGCCTAATACATAATTAATCCATTTCATTCAATTTTTGCATTTTATTTCTTTCAAGCATTTCATCAAACAACTTACCTACATCAAGTTCAATCAAAACAAGCTTAATCCAACTTAGTGTTTATTCCAACAAAACCCTAACACACCAAATCTAATGATTTCCATATAATTTATATTTATTTTTGGTGTCATAAAACTCCACTTAAATCACATGTAGAAACCTATATCAAAACTTAACCAAACCATCAACATACACATCATCACCAAATCAACACAATATCATTCAACCAAATTCAAAGTTGTGAAAAACCTACCTCTTTTAGCTTAAATCTTGCTCTTCTAACTTGGGTTTGCTTGGATTATTGGTTTGGAAGCTTGAAATGGCATGAAAATTACTTGTTTCTCTTTGATCTCTCCATGGCCAAACACAACCCCTTGGTCTCGGTTTTGTGGGGTGAAAAATGGCCAAGTATTGAAATCACACACCTACTTATACTTATATTTTCCAACAATGACCATCATGTCCCTAAATTAATTAGACTTTGGCCTATAACTCTTGCTTATTCTATCTTGGCCTATGTCATGTAAACTTATCTCCATTTGATCCTTACTTCACTTTCTCTTAATCCCACTTTGACCTCAATTAGGAAAACTCATTTCATTTTAGTCCCTTATTATACTTATTGATTTACTTAATACCATTTACAATTCATTCCGAAATAAATTCCAAATTAATTCTATGATCAGCCATTTATTAAATTGACTTTACAATACTCTAAATTGATTTCTTAAGACTCAATCCATGGCTTCAAAAAATATTTAAACGAAGTTTAGGTAAACGGTATTCACAATCCTATTCATAAAAGTGTTTTCGTCGTGTAACTTTCGGAACCTTCAGAAACTACCCAGACGAACTCATTTTTTACTCCATTTCAGTTTTATTGAGTTCTACTAATCATTCTAATTACTTTTGATTTTTCAGGGTCCTATCTCAAAATTTCATGATTCATTAAGTACTATTCATCTGGAGACACTATTCAACCGAAAATATTACTATTCAGCCGTAAATTCACTGTAAATCATAAAATAAAAGTTTGGGGTCCTACAATTGGAGACCAACTTGGGTCTCTAATGATGGATACGAGAATGGTCTTTAAACGATGATGACCAGAGTCGAAACAGATGGTAGATGAACCAGATGGCAAATACGGCGACGATGATAGTAGATGAACTAGATGCGGCAACAATGGTAGTAAGAAGAGTGGTGTGACGACCGAGATTGAGACAGAGAACCAGTGTTAGGACGGGAGAACTGACAACGGAAGCGGTCCAGGAGGAAAGATAGAGGTGCGCGATACTGAGGTTTGTGGCGCCACGTTCTCACCACCGTCGAGATGCCGGTGCCGGAGATGGAGAAAGAGAGAGGTGACCACCGAAGATAGAAAGAGAAAAGAGGAGGGATAGAGACTAATGAGAGAAGCAATAGAGAGAGAGTTAAGAGAAAATATGTATATATTTATTTTATATTTAATATATTTAATATTATTTATTGTATTTTTTATATTTTAATTAATTTTTCATTGGTTTCCCGTTTTACCCTTCAAGTGAAATGGTCAACCATATCAATCTAATAGAATCCATGACCGTCAGAGGTATTTTCGTCATTTTAAACGCCTTTAGGGGAGATTTTGAATATTTATGTTAATGTCAAGTTGTATTTCGGATAAATATAAAACTATAGGTTGCAAAATGGATAATATTTCAAATATTAAGTTGTTTTTTGGGATTTTCCTCTTCCTTTTTTTTTTTTTTTTTTTATAATTTATATCTTTTTGCAACATTTTTTTTTAAATTAATTGATGGATGGTGGAGATTTTTTTTTAAATAATTATTTTTTCATTCCTTTTTATTTTCTATAATTTTAAATTGTAAATGAAAAATTAAATAGTAAGAGACAAAAATGCCCTTAAGTCAAATATGTTTGACTAATTTGAATAGAATTTGACTAACGGACTGAGAGTATTGTGTAATGAAAGGGTTAAAGTGTATCCATTTATTTTATCCATTTATTTTTCTGCATACTTTAGGTAGATGTTGTGTAATTTGTTCTTACATCTTCCTCCTTGTTCTATTAGTATAGCTTAAAGGTCTTGAGCCCTAATGTTATTAGTTAGAGAATACACCAATGAGTCAATCATCTCTTAAATGAACATGGATTTTTGTCTTTTTCTTTGGTCATCGGTTGAAGTAAGGGGTCTACTGTAATTACGGTAATTTTTTTTTTCTCCATATTTTATCTCTAGATAATTCTAATTTCCCTTTATAGTTTGACATAATAGCAAAAAACCCTCTAACTTCAGAAATCGCTAAGAGCCCCTTCTAGTTTATAAAAATAGTTAAAAAACCCCCTATAGTTTATTGAAATATCCAAAAAACCTTTGCCGTCAATTTGAATGTTAAAAGTCAACGTTTGACCTTTAATGTGGAAGGATAAAACTATCAAAGTAAAATAAAATATATAACAATATTAATTAATTAATTAAATTATAACAAATTTTTTGAAAAAAAATAATGTCATCTCACCGTCCATCATAATGATGGAAGGTGGAGATGAAAAAATATTAAAATAAAAAAACTTATTTTGTTTAAAAAAAAATTATTAAATAACATTAAAATTTTTTTATAAAAAATTAAAATAGATCATCTCCATCGTCCATCATTGTGATGGACAGTGGAGATAGACCAAAAATATTACAATGAAAAAAATAAAAAAAAATCTTCTTCAATCATTTTCTTCCATCCAGCCATCCAGTCTTTATCTTCCATTTTCTTCTTCTTCTTCTTCCTCTTATTATCTTCTTCATCGTCAGAAACCAGAGGTTTGCATGGAGGACATCTTCTTCTTCTTTATCATCGAAAACCAAAGGTCGACATGGAGAACATATTCTTCTTCTTTTATTTTCTAGAGTGACACTGGCGACATGGAGAATATTAGGTCTCCTTCGTTAGTCTCCAGCAAAAAAGACCCAGCGGTCTCCATCGAGTGAAGACTAGAATTGGTCTTCACGCAATAGAGATCAGATTTGGTCTCTATTAAGTAAAGACCATAAAGACCAATTTTGGTCTCCACGCGATGGAGATTATTGGGTCTCTTTCGTCAGAGACCCTTTGGTCTCCCGCGAAGGAGACCTAATGTTTTCTATTTATTTCATTTTTCATTTTTTATTTATTTTTCAATTTTTTTTAGATGGTTGATGATGATAAATCATGTGTTGATGTTGGATTGATTATAGGTTGATGATAATGATTATGGTGATGAATGGGTTGATGATATTCGATTGATATGGTGGATTGAGGATGATGAATTTGGGTTCTTCAAAACTGAAGAATGAAGAACAATGTGTGTTCTTCAGTTTTTTTTTTTTTTTATTTAATTTTTTTCCAAATACAATATGGTCTCTAGATCTTGGTTGTTGTTGATTTAGTGTTTGTTTTGTTAATTTGGTGTTGGTTAATGAAAAATGAAGAAGAACATTGTTCTTTGATGAAGAAGTTCCTCGATGAAGAAGAACGGGATTAGAGATCTAATCTCTCTATCCACTTTTGATGGACGGTAGATATCCTATCTTTGATGAACTGTAGAGCTCCAATCTAGAGGTTGGATCTCCACTTTTTAATTTTTAATTTTGTTTCATAACAAAATTTTAGTTAATTTTTTTTTTAATTTTTAATTAAGGGACAATTCGATTTTTTCACGTACTATCATTGTTAGTATCTATTTTTCATTAATAGAGTTAATAAAAGGGGAAAATGAAATTTTTATAAATATAGAAACAATTAATGATTATATCAAACAACAGGTGAAAAATTAGAATGATCCTTTTTATCTTTTTCCTTCAATACATGGAAAGGTTGTGCAATTTACTTTTTATTAAGATCCAAATCGGGAAGAATGCCATATTCTGTGAATGTTTAATAGTCCGGTGGGCCACTAGATGATGTGGCTGAGGATGGATCAATTAAATTTTTATTATTCTCATAAATCTTGAAGGTCCGAATTTTAACTCGAGTTTGTCGTAGAGTGGAGGAGTGGCCGCACTCCACATACGCGCATGACATGACACAACACAAGCTTGACCTCACCTTTAACAAATCTTCTTAGCTAGTTCTCTCGGTCTGAAAATGCTTCTCTCCGTTGTATGGTAAGTTGTCGACTTTCCTTCTCCGTTCTAGATTCTGCTAGTTTTGTTCTTGGTTGGTAATTTTGTTAGTTGAGGAAATCCATGGATACTTTACTTAAAACGCCTAATAAGCTAGAATTCTTGGCCCAACTTCATTGGGTTTCCGATAAATCGAAGAATTTGACCTCTTCAAAGATTCAGAATCTAAAGAGGGGTTCTAAAACGGTTTGTGTTAAGGGCAGTAGGAATGCACTTTTGGAGCTAGTTCCAGAAACAAAAAAGGAGAGTCTCGAGTTTGAGCTTCCCTTGTATGACCCAACAAAGGGCATTGTTGTGGATCTCGCAGTTGTAGGTGGTGGCCCTGCTGGGCTGGCTGTTGCCCAGCAAGTATCTGAGGCCGGGCTTTCTGTTTGTTCGATTGACCCCTCCCCTAAATTGATTTGGCCTAATAATTATGGTGTTTGGGTGGATGAATTTGAGGCCATGGATTTGCTTGACTGCCTTGACACCACCTGGTCTGGTGCTGTTGTTTACACTGACAATAAAACAAAGAAGGATCTCGATAGACCTTATGGGAGGGTTAATAGGAAGCTGCTCAAGTCGAAAATGCTGCAAAAGTGTATATCCAATGGTGTTAAGTTTCACCAAGCTAAAGTTATTAAGGTTATTCATGAAGAGTGTAAATCTTTGTTGATCTGCAATGACGGTGTTACGATTCAAGCTGCTGTGGTTCTTGATGCTACGGGGTTTTCGAGGTGCCTTGTTCAGTATGATAAGCCCTATAATCCCGGTTACCAAGTGGCATATGGAATTTTGGCTGAGGTGGAAGAGCATCCATTTGATGTAGATAAGATGCTTTTTATGGACTGGCGAGATTCACATCTGAACAGCAGAGTCGAGCTTAAGCAGAGAAATAGTAGAATTCCTTCTTTCCTTTATGCAATGCCCTTTTCATCGAACAGAATATTTCTTGAAGAAACGTCGCTAGTAGCAAGGCCTGGTGTGCCCATGAACGATATCCAGGAAAGAATGGTGGCTAGATTAAGGCATTTAGGAATAAAAGTTAAAAGCATCGAAGAGGATGAGCATTGTGTCATTCCTATGGGTGGGCCTCTCCCGGTGCTTCCTCAAAGAGTTGTTGGAATAGGTGGTACTGCCGGAATGGTTCACCCTTCAACTGGGTATATGGTAGCAAGGACTTTAGCAGCAGCTCCTATTGTTGCAAATGCAATAGTTCGATGCCTTGGTTCTGATAGAAGCCTTTCAGGGGATGGTTTATCTGCTCAAGTTTGGAAAGATTTATGGCCTCTTCAGAGGAGGAGGCAGAGGGAATTCTTCTGTTTTGGTATGGATATCTTGCTCAAGCTTGACTTACAAGGCACCAGAAGGTTTTTTAATGCGTTTTTCGATCTGGAACCTCATTACTGGCATGGATTTTTATCATCTAGACTGTTTCTTCCTGAGCTTATTTTTTTTGGCCTTTCTCTATTCTCTCATGCTTCGAATGCTTCTAGGATAGAGATCATGGCGAAGGGAACTCTTCCTTTAGTTAAAATGATAAACAACTTGGTACGGGATAGAGACTAAGTTGATTGGAATATCCATTAGCCCTATGCTTGATGTGTGATCCATCTGCATCTTAAATTTAATGCTCTTGCCCTAATTGTCAGTATAACATTTAAAATTAGTTTCTATGTTTATACCTTGTTACATATATGATCCGCACTCGTGATCATTGTTATGATATAGATTTGTTTGAAGTTTAGTGGATGGTCCATATACGTAGATAACCGCTCATAATCATACACTGAATCAATATTTAATAGTCGATACTCTTGATTCCATAGAAGTTTTATTTATTTGATCATTTATTCCTTTTTTGCTTAGTGAGTTGGAAAAATTATGTTACTGTCATTGTAAATTAGCTACTGATAACTGAAAAAATAGGTCGTGTACAGAAAAACAAAATTACAACTGAACCAATTCTTTTGTTCATACAGCGAGAATGCTTTCTAATGGAATTGCTTATTTCTTGGAGAAATTGAATGAACTAGTTGAGGTAGATCTCTACTTGACAATTGTCATGATTAAAGGTGGGTACTGGTTGGGTCGGCGAAAACTGACCCAAAATTGACTTTGATCGGTTTTCAATTCTGAAAACTGACCCAAACCGAAATGATGATAAAAACTAACATGGACTGACTGCTGTTGGGTCGGGTAGGGTCGGTTGGTCCGGTCCATGTTGGTTTGAGCTTGCAATTGGGTCTTCAATTAAACCATTATTTTTCCTCACTTTGGGCCTGAAAATTATTTTTGCTTGAATCCCTTATTTTCATAGAAAAAATTTATCAATATCGTACAAGAAAAAGATAAAGTATAGAAAGAGAGAGAATGACAGACTAAAACCTAAAAAAAATGCACCAGAAAAGAAAATCACACCCAAAAAAAATCAAGTAATTTACAGTCAAGAGTTGAAGAACAACACGCATACACGCGTGCGCACACACACACACATATATTGAATTAACACATAAAAATTTAAGTCAACAAAAGAACAGAAAAATCTGCTTATCCAACATTAAACATCTAGTAACCGATTATCTAACTACATTTCAAAAACAATAAACACCTAATTTATCAAAACAATAATCTTCATTACAAGCAAACGAATAAATCCCAAACTCAATTAAATAGAAAAACACAATCTTAGTGATGCCATGAAAAGCTGGATTGGGACTTAGAAAGTCAAAGTGGGGAAAATAAGAATCAGGTCTATCTCTCCTTCGATTCCATTTTGGATCAAATGATGGATGTTGGATGTGAGGGTCTTGAACTGGTACTCGAATCGAAACTCATATGAGGAAATCAAGAGAACACCGAGCTTCTGCAGTCTGTTTTAAAGGACGAATTGTGAATTTGAGAGAAGAAGAGGAGGAGGAAGAAGAAAAGAAGAGAAAAGTGAAATCTTGGTTGGCGAAGTAAGGAAAGAAGAAGAAAATAAGAGTAAAGATGAGATAAGAGAGAGAGGGGGTGGGGAGGAAGGGTTAGAAAAAATGACTAAAACCTATTGAGAGAGAGAGAGAGTGTGTGTGTGTGTGTGTGTGTGCATGCTTGGCTTTTATATTCACAACTTTTTTAATGGCCGATCGGTTTGTCGGATTAGGTCGGGTTGGTCTTTTTGCCCACAAAACCGAAATTAATTGGTTTGTTACTCTAAAAACCGATCCAACCTAAAGTTCAAATGAAAACCAACATTTTCAAATCGGTTCAGGTCAACCCGGTCTAGGTCGGGTCAAGTTAGTCTTGGTTATTTTGCCCACCCTTAGTCATGGCATACATGTACATCTGGGGTTGGTTATCTTTCATGTTTCGAGTAAATATCACTTTAGCTCTTATGTTTTAGAAAAATGTCAAAATTTTAACTATATTTTCAAAACACATTAAATCTTCTCTAACGTTTTAAAATGCGTCAAATTAGTCACTCTCGTCAGTTGACTGATAATCAAACCTAAGATAAAATAAGAAAAGATTGTTTTACCTCTCACTTTATTTACAACGCATACAATGACCGTTTTATTTTAATAAAACTAAAAAATTACAATTAGTTAAAAATTAACAAAATAAAAATTAAAACTCAACTCTAAGATAAAATGAATTTAAAAATTAATGCTAAACTAATTCTCACATCTTCATCTTTAATCCAATCACAACATCGATCTTTATCTTTAATCAAACAACACCTATAATATCTAATTTAATCTCTCATCTATCAACATTTCAACAAAGTCATTTGAAAATCAAGATAATGTCACAAAAAAAATTCACAAATAAAAGAAAATCTTAAAATATTTAAAAACAACTATAATTAAAATAATATTGAAAATCTAAAAATAAAAAATCTTTACCATCCATGTTTGAGATGGATAGTAAAAATTAAATGTAAATAAACTTAAAAATATAAATATAAATATAAAACATTTAAAAAAAAGGAAAAAAAGAAAAAAATCGTGTCAATTTGGTGATTTACACATCACTAGATTGTCGATTTGGTTCATTACTAGATTGTATCTGGTGGTGAACTTAAAGAATGAGGCAACTTGTTCGGGTCAATATCGGGCCCTAAGAGATCATGTTCAACTAGATCGTCACCACCACTATGAGAACCAAAACATCACACTGGGTACTTCTTCAACCTCAAGCCACAAATCTAGTTGGAACCTATAGCATCACCAATCGAACCAGATGCTTTGAACCCACAACATCACTACCTCTATTATCGACCAAACTATCACCACTTTATCGACCACCACAACATCTGGTTTCACAACTAATCGAACTGGCAACCTCTATCGCCACCTTTATTATCAACCATAGTCACCACCACCACATCACCAAATTGAACCTAAATGCTTCGAACCCAATTGAACACAAAAACCAAATTCCATTTCGTTTCAAAGGGTTCCAAAGCCCATATCAAATATGGGTTTTAAAACTCAAATCGTCTTCATTCAACAATGAACAAACCCAAATGACTTGAGTTTGTTCAAAGATGAAGAAACCCAAGTTGGACCAAAGTTAGTTAAAGAATGAACCCAGACATTAGCCTTTGTTCAAAAAAGACAAATGAACCTGGACACCTAGGTTTGTCTTCTTCGAACGAACCCAAGCAATTGAGTTCATTTTCTTCGAACGAACCCAAACTTTTTTTTTTTTTTAAATTTCTTTTGTTTTTTTTTTTAATTTGTCATTTTTTTTAATTTTTAATTTCTGGTTTATTTTATATTATTATTATTTCATCATGCATTGGTTGACACCTATCTTTTTTTTTATTTGAATTTTTTTAGGGGATATCCCAAAAAAATCATCTAACGTATGAAACAATCTCATTTTACCACCCATTGTTTCATTTTTATCTAATTTACCACAAACGTTACAATTTAATCCAAAAGTTTGACAAAAATTAAAAAGGCATTTTGAGCCCTGAGTTTTTTTTATTAAAAAACATAATAATCATAAAATTAAATTTTCAATTAAAATAATTATAAATTAATAAACAGATTAAAAAATAAAAAATTTAATTAAAAAAAAAAGAGATTGGATGGACGATGGAGATCCAATTTGGATCTCCACCAGCCATGAACATTCACCATTCAATATTCAACAGTAAAAAAACATCTATGAACAATATATCCTTATCAACATTTAACACCAACATCATCCATTCAAAACCCTCATAATCCCATCGTTGGGAGCCACCGCCCCACCTCTGTCTTTCTCTTTTTCCTTTTCTCTCTCTCTTTCTCTCTCACGTTATTTCTTCTCTCTCCCCATTTATGGGTTTCCGGCAGAAAAATTTGTGGGGAACCCAAAAAAAATTACCCATAAACCTAGAAAAAATCTCTCACAACATCATTAATCCCACAAACCTATAAATCCCCCTTAATCATCATCAATCTGACAAACCTCCACCACCAATTGATTCATAAATAATTTTTTTTTTTGAAAAAATCCATAAATTATTAATGAAGTAAACTGGAAAAAAAAATTGAAAACACCGAACAGTTGGGTGGTGAATACCACTGTCGAATGAACCAGGGTTGTAGAGACCACTATCAAACGAATCGTTCAACGATGGGTTCGTACCAGACCTTTGAACCCACCACGCTATTGCCATAGCACTACCATTATCACTAGTCAGAAGAAAAGAAGAGAGAGAGAGAGAGAGAGAGAGAGAGAGAGAGAGAGAGAGAGAGAGAGAGAGAGAGAGAGAGAGAGATGAGTTGAGAGGAAAGAAAAGATTTTTGATCTTACATATATATATATAATTTTTAAATAAATATATTTCATTTTTTATAATTTTATATTTAATATTATTTATCTTGATTTTTTATATTTTAATTAATATTATTTTAAATGAAATTTTCATTACTTTCCCTTTTTTGCCCTACCTTTGGAGTCAAATAGTCAATCATGTTAATCTAAAGGAATCCATGACTGTTAGAGCTATTGTCATCCTTTCATATGCTTCCCAGGGGATATTTTGGATATTTATTTCAATTTCAAGTGGTATTTCAGATTAATATGAAACAACGGATGACAAAATCTACATATTCCCATACGTTGTGGGATTTTTTCTATTTTTTATCTATAAATCAATTTATAATATATCCAAAATCCCTTTGACAATAATAGTCAATGTTAGTTTGACCATCAGTTGATTGATGGAATGGAATAATTTAGCATTTTTTTGAAACTTGAGGGAAGATTTGATGCATTTTTAAAATATAGTTAAAAATTTGATAAATGTCAACTTTATCAAATTTTTAACTATGGCCAAATTTCCCTTAAGTTTTTGGCATTTTTTCGCTTAAGTTTATCAAACTTAAAAGACTAATTTGACATTTTTTCAAATTTGATAAATGCCAAATTTATTGAAATTTAAGGGATTCTGTCATTAAGGAGGTAAAAATGATTTTTACCTTATGTTTCCCTTCATTTTTCCCTCATTTGATATATCTGATCTGTAGCTATAATGGCCACAAATCTAGGCCTAGTAACCATAGACCCATGAGCCAATTGGATAATAGCCAAATTGAGTCAGTTGACAGAGGCCTACAACCTGACTTCTTGGTTAACACAGATTTACACTTCCTTATATGGATTGATCGACGAGATAAATGACTCAATCTACTCAACTTAGAGTAGTAGGACGATTCATGGTTTCATTCAACCATGTTCACTATGAACTGATCCTTTAGACCGCTCGACATGACATTAACCTAAGGTTCATAATCCGAGTCAAACTCTTCCACCTCGAGTCCAATTGCATCGGGACTCTATCATTCATAAGATAAGACAATCTGATTAGGATTAACCTTCATTGTCTCCTACAATTCAAAGATGATCACGATCATCCCATATTCTACTTAAACTCGGACTCCTAAGTCTACTGGAACTAGGTTTCTCTCGAGTTAGTAGGACACTACACCTGTAAAAAAAGTCCTCACACCTTCAAATCAGGCATCCCATTTCACACAGTCACGTTGTCAGATTATCTTTAGACCTCTCTGAGATCCAACCTTGGCCATCCTTAACGACGGAATCCCCATGATACCATCTACATTCTCCTTTTGTACATTCCCTCCTCCGACAGACTCAATCAAATTCATCAACACGACGATCTCAATCACTTGATACGACCACCACTATCTTGAAGCCATATCAATGTTGTTTCAAACAACAAGCTTGATCCAATTCGCAGTCATTGCCTTCCACCTACATTGCTCTGCAGCTTAGCTATTTGGTCTACAGTATACAATAGTATAGATCACTTATATCTTCTGTTCTAACGCAGTCAGGATGACACTTTTATTGCTTTCCATTACCTTTTACATTCACAGTACTTACTTGAGCATTAGAGGGTTTTTGACCGGGACCACACTAGTGTCAAGATCATCCATGTTCTCTCTTGTTTGAGTTGTGCGAGACACATGTTACTAGGTTCTATAAAGTCAATCGACGAGGTCCACTTTTAGTCGACATATTGTAGTTCGACCCCACTACAGTTGCCAACTTGATATATTTGTAAGACAACGTTTCATCCAATTAATAGGAAAACCAATTTGAATTTACTTATTTATTTTTTAAAATAGGATCAATGAATTGCACCCCCTCCCCCCTAAATCACTTCTTAAAGGGATAATTCTAATTTCCCTCTATAGTTTGATATAATGCCAAAAACCTTCTAACTTATGAAATTGCTAAAAGCCCTTATAGTTTATGAAAATAGACAATAAACTCTTGATGGCAAGGTTTTTTTTTTTTTTTGGCTATTTTTATAAACAATAGAGGGTTTTTTTTGGCTATTTTTATAATCTATGAGGGTAGGTTTAGCGATTTCTAAAGTCAAGGGTTTTTTTTGGCTATTATGACAAACTATAGAGGGAAAATTAGAATTATCCCCTTCTTAAATCAAAGTTTTCAATGGGGATGGGGCATGTTGTGATGTTGAAAAAAGATTCAGACAATAACAAATACTATCAATCCAAATTGTTTATTCCAAAATTTACATTTCAAATTATGTGATAATTTATTTGTGGCAAAGTTATCACATATCACATTCTAATATAATCTACATAATAGTTTCAAATATCAATAAGGATTTTGAGATAAATATGAGCTGTGTATTACTCTTCCTATTATATTTTTAGGATGACTAATAAGCTTTACTCAAATATTTCTTGGTTGGATTTAATTCTAATAGATATTCAATTTTTCATTAATTTTATGGACCTGTATGGTAGTATGACTCTTATGACTGTTTTGTAATTTTGACTGTCGAATAGAAATTGATCGTACCTATCTAATATAACTACATTATAAAATTACGATCTAAAACCCAAATGAGAAAAACTCATGGGTCATTCTTCACCAAGTCATTCTAGTTGATAAACAAGTACACTCTCAAGCTTGATAAATAAGAATAACACCCAAATTAATCTGTCTCATGATGAAAATATTTTTGTACCTATTTTACGATCCCTAATTCATATTCTTTTATTTTGATTCTCGAGAGTTTAGTTGTTTTTTACACGTTTGCGAGTGTTTCAGGTTCATTAATGTTGCTAGGTGTTCATACGAGAAATGATGTGTTTTCGATATAAATTCAAGTGGTTTAGAGGTGTTTGAGCATGTTTTAGAAGTTGCCAGGTTGGTCTGAGACAAAGTCTGGACGAAGAGGAACGTTTTGGTTCTAGGTGCCACTTGTGGTGCCACCTGCAGACAGCGCCACACATGGCGCCCCGTAACAGAAAGCAACAACAAATTAGAACAACTTGCTGTGACCGACTGCATTCTGTGCCGCCTACTCGTAGACGATGCCTCAGGAAGCGTTGCATACTTGAAACCTGATTCCAAGAGGGTTTCAGGGCAATTCTGTCTTTGGCCATATTTAGGGTTTGACGACTGTATAAACCCAACCATGCACGTCCTGAACAAAGGAGGGAGAGAACCTTAGCCTCCATTCTCTTCAAGAAACACTCAGGAGCATATTTTCATTAGTTTTCCATTGATTCGAGTTACTTTTCAGTAAGGATTCGTGGAGAATAAAGAGTCTTGACAAAGGAGACCGTTGAAGATTGTCAAAAGACCCTTTGATTGCACTCTTGGGTCTTTTCTCCTCTTGTTTATTTTGTTGTTTTCTTGATTTAATCAAGTGTAATTGATTTGCTTGTTAGAAACGAATGTTATGTAAACTTTGAATATTTTTTATATAAAATTCAGTTGTTAATCATTCGTATGTTTATGAATATTTTTATTGGTTAATAAATGTTTACAGGAGACGTCTTGTTGTATGTTAATAATCCAACGGAACAATAACTTAATTAGTATAACCATTATGTGATTGTGTTATTGATGAATTGATACGTTTTCTAATTAAATGCATGGATTGATCAAAATAAATGTGTTAATTAGGGATTTGGAGTTTGTTTGCAACCGAACAGACAGATTCACTATTGATTTATAATTGTGACTTTTGTTGGTAGTTAATTATACATGATTGTGTGCTTATTAAACTGAGTGTGCTCTCAGGACCAATTTGAGTGTTCTCACCAGCTAAGATTGCAATTGAAACAACTGAGTTTTTTGCATAATACCCATGACCGTTAATTGGTTATCAATTGATATTGTTTTTTGAATTTGCTTGGCCAGTGGTTATTCTTATTTCTTAGTTTTTAGTAATTGTAATTGTTTTTCAATTCAATAATTATTTTAATTTTCTTGCAATTATAACATTAAAAGTCAACATAGGAAGTGTGCGACCTCTCTATGGCACAATCCTGCATCTGTTATACTGTAATGGGTGTATGGTGAATAAATTTTATTAGTGAAGGGATTTAAAAACACTAAAATCACCATCATCTCACTTAATTCATCCAAAGCACTTTTTCTAATAATCACACAAGATCTATCAGGTGACAAAGTACAAGAATTGATCTATACTTTCTGAGAATACTTACCTATCACCCTTGAGCATTGATGGGACAATTTCGAGTGCACTAAGATTACACAAGGATGCATACAAATATATACGGTCTCTATGCAATATAGCGATGAATCAAGGTCGTTCCTTCAAAGATAATTGCTAAACTAGTGTTAAGTACCAAAATTAATTGAGAACAACTTTATCCAAATCATCGAAATTTTGAAAATGATGTAAATCGTAAAACTATATATGATAAAGCAATTAAAAATGATTAATTCAACAATAGGTTTTAAACTCTAGGGATACAACTTCACCGATACATTTCTCCACCCTAGTGTCATTTCTCAAAACATATTTGATCTTTTTGTCATATTTTTAGTCGGGTAACCCTTTTGTATTCACTAGGCTCTTTTGAATGATCAAGCAAGTATGTTTGTATTAAACAATTGGCTATATTCCTATACCAATTTGTTAATATAAACTCATTACGACCAAGTCCCCACAGACGATTACACATAAACACGTAGGTATATTCCTATCCTATATGCTACAAGCCATTTTATTGATATCTAAATCATAACACATTTTCCAAGTGTATTACAATCACAAGATCTAACTAATTAATGGACCCAAATCAATCAATAGCATTCAAATCCAATAAAAACAAATACAACAATGAAAATCCATTCATTCAAATAAACAAATCCTTTAATTGGATGAATCAATGTATAGGCTACATTGTAACCCTAGAAAACAAACTTAGTTTATCACTACGATACAAATAAGCCAAATCAAGTTATAAACATTCAAAATCAAAGTAAACAATGAAAGAAAATAAATCAGAACTAAATCTTAAAGAACACAGGTAAGTTGGATTCCTTTCTTGTTGGTTTTAAATAACACCAACAATGAAGCTTGAATGATTCAACTTGAAAAACCTACGAATTCTATGATGAAAATTGAGAGAAAATGGATTGAAAATGTATAGAGTGAATGCTCTGGCTATTGAATGATGCCCTTATATTCTAAAAGTGAGGTTTATATAGTTGGCACAATTAGGGTTGAGACTCCTTTTCAAACATGTCTCACACTTTTATTGTTATTGGCGATCACGAAGTTCATTTCGTGATCTAATGTCGCAATACGCTTTGTGTTAGTCCACATGTGTATGGTGCATTGTAGTAGTTGCATCTCATGGCCTTGAAGTTCATTGTATAACATTGATGATTGACTTTGTATGTGTAACAAAACTTATGGTTAACATGTATTTACATAGATTGCAGTGCGTTTATGAATTGTGTTATTATTGTTTGAATTATAACATGTAGGTCAATGTTATAACATTAGTTTTGATGTCATAAAGAATTTTTCCTGACACTTTATAATGTAGATTCCAGTGCAGTTTTTCTGAATAATTTTAGAAGTACTTTATTCTCCTTTTTATGATTCTTGTCTGACTTATTAAGTGATTTTATAATTAGTCAATAATGTTCTTACCATGAAGATAATACATAATTTCCTTATAGCTTTGAATTTATTTTGATATTTTTTCATAAGGAAATATCTTTTAAGTTGACTAATAAAAATTGGATTGGGGTAGCTAGCTAATGCATTTAATAGTAGGACGCAAGGAGTTCTTCCTAGTGACACTGAGCAGAACCTTAAAAAGATGGTAGGAAGCAATGCAAAGCCATCACTTTAAAAAGTGGTAAGGAGCTGGCAAAACACCATAACAAGAATCCTGTTATACCTGAACCTATTGAAGAAGAAGAGGTTGTAGAAAATGAGACTCAAGAAGAAAAATAGAAGACGAACCATGATGAAGTTGTCATAGTTCCATCAGTTCCTTTTCCTTAAAGGTTGAGGAAACAAAAGCTAGACAAATAGTTTTCAAAGTTCTTACAGGTATTTAAGAGACTGCATATCAACTTACCTTTTTCAAAAGCATTGGAATAGATGTCGAGCTATGTGAAGTTTATGAAGAAGATCCTATTAGAGAAGAGGAAATTTGCAGATTTCAAGATAATGGCTCTTTTGAAAGAATGCAATGCTATCTTATAATAGAAATTACCTCCAAAGTTAAAGGATTCGGGCAGTTTCTTTATTCCTTGTAAAATTGAGGAGAATTTTAAAGGAAAAGCTTAGTGTGATTTAGGTGTAAACGTCAATCTGATGCCCTTATCTATTTGCAATACATTAGGCTTAGGAGAGGCAAAACCAACATTAGTCACTCTTCAACTCGCAAATCAAACATTAGAAAGACCAAGAGGCGTGATTGAGGATGTGTTGGTGAGGATGGACAAATTCATATTTTCTACTGATTTCGTTATTCTAGACATGGAAGAAGATAAGAAAATTTCGATTAATTCGAGGAAGGCCTTTCTTGGTGACAGGGAGAACTTTGACTGATGTTCAAAAAGGAGAATAAACCAAGAGGTTCTAGGATGAAAAAGTAATCTTCAACGTCTTCAAAGCCATGAAGTTTCTTGATGACATAGATGAATTCTTTAGAATGGATTTAATGGAGGACTATGTGCAAGAAGTGTTTAATGAAGATCACCCACAAGAACTACCTGGAATATGATGAGTTGAAAGTTTAAAATGTGTAACCATTGATGTCATCTAATGATCTTAAGCCATTAGTTAAGGAACCTCAAGTGTAAACCCTCATTCGCATACATGACTAGATAGGTAGAAGTAACCAAGATAAGTCCAGAGCATAGAGTGAGATATGCAAATCTTTTAAGAGTTCGATAAAGAGATGATGGAGATTAAGAAACAAGTGACTAATACCAAATTCAAGTCTTTAAATTGTGTAGAGAACTTGATAAAAGTCATAGAATATGATTTTGGAACAAGTTCCAAGAAGAAGCATTTTAGTCATTTCCATTGGAGTTAAGTAAAATAAAGTAATTTTTCAAAGAAACATTAAGGACCTATGGACTAAATTGAAAGAAGTTTGCATGATATGGGTCAAGATGGAACAAACAAGACTTAAGTGCCAAAAGTTAATTATTTAAGGGACAAGATGACCATTTATGAAATTGTTATTATTATATAAACAAGACTTGGTCAACTTTTTCATTTCATTCTCGCCAAACACAAGCACAAAGTGAGAGACCAAAGAGAAAAGAGAGAAAACATGAAAAGAAAGAGAAGATTCGGCCAAGGCAAGGAGGTAAGTGATCAGGGTTGGTTTCAATCAATTTTCACATTCTAATCAATCAATCAAGCTTCCCTAAGCTAGGAAATCAAACTTGAAGCAAGAATCAAAGTCAATCAAGGTTAGTTTACTCACTTTTAAGCTTGTTGTTGTGATATTGGAGTTGGTTATTTTGATGATGTTTGAGTGGGTTTTGGTGGGAGGTTTTTACCTATGTTAAGAGATGATTTATTTAAGACTTGAAAGCATGTGAAAGCTGGCATGTAAACCTACTAAAATTGATGAGCTAGGGTTGGCATGAGACAAATTTTAAATTGATTTTAGATTGGAAATCATTGGAATGAGATGTAGATTAGATGTTTGACAAAATGTCTAAAAGAACTAGTATGTAAATCTTGAAAGAAATGAACCTAGGGTATGTTAGTGCTTGTAAGGCCATATGGAAAGGTATGAGAAACCAATGAAAAGGAAATGTTTTATGCATGAGTTCAGGTTGGTTAAGTGATAAATAAACTTATAGAAATATTAAAATTGAATTGGAAGCTATTCCATTGTAATGCATTGTAAAGTACCTAGGAAAGACATATTGAGTTGTCATAAAAAACCACTTCTTTTATGGGTTGAAATGAATTATATGGATAGGTTTGAGTATGTATAACACTAGGAAAGGAAGAGTTAAGTTTTAGAATGAAATGGGTGAAAAAACCCCTTAAAAAGTGATCGTAAAGTGGTATTTTTGGCCTAAAACACCTATCAAACGATATCGAAATTCAACGAAATTTTTTGGGTGACCACATTGAGCGATAAGAAGAGTGTGGGAGAAAGAATTGGAGCAAAAGCATGCACAGGTTGGGCTTTGCATTGCATTCGGTTTGGAGAGGTCAAAAATGACCATTTTGAGTTTTAAGCTTCAAATTATGATGGGAAGCATGTGGGGACACCCCTTGGGGTATATAAGAAGGATTTATGTAAAGAAATTGAGAATTTGGAGCATAGATCAAAGAGAAATTGAAAAGAGAAGCTACTAGTGTAGAGAGAATTTTATAGAGTTAATGTAGTTAGGTGCATTTTAGTGCATCTTTGCATTGTCTATTGAGCACATTCTAAGTGTGCTTATCATGTGTATGTGAGGAGCATCCAACCGGATCACGAGAGGGCTTTTGAAGCTCATCCAAGTTAAGTCCAAGTTTAAAGTGAGTGCATTTTCAAAGAGTTTTCTAAAGTGATTTTATACTTTTGCATTGATAAGCTAGATTTTATGCTTTTTGCATGTATATGTTCTTGTATTTAAATACATATATTGTATTTGTAAAGTGAATGAAATGAGTCCAAGAACTCAAGTTTAAAGCTTTCAAGTTAAAGCTTTTGTGCTTGTGCACCAAGTATAAAGATTTGTAAGGCATGACATTAGAGAAAAAATAAAGTTTTCAAAGGCCATAACTACCCACCAGTTTATTGAGTTCAGACCCGTATGGTATATCCCACTTAGTAAGGCAATGATTGGGGGAAACGAGTCACTAACTCTGTGGTTAGAGTTATGAGTGAGTGTGTCGCCCCTACTTTGTGGGATATGGTCTCACACTACGGTTAGCGATACAGAATTCTGCATGTAGTTGCTGAGAGGTCTCCGAGAGTTGGTTGTGGTGGATGTCAAATACATCGCCTTGTGGCCTACCACACCTACAACTTTAGCTAAGTCGCCGTATGGTCAAGAGATTAGGGTTACGAATAATGCTTTTATAAAGTTCAGTTATTTTTAAGCATGTTCAGATTTATGCTTTACAAGTTTATTATAAGTTGTTTATATTAATGCTATGCAATTGAATGAGATTTATGCTTTAAACGTTTTTAAGAATTAGAAACTTTTATTAAAATTTTCTAAGGAGGAAGTTTTCAGAAAGTAAAGTTAAGTTTATAAACTATCGCACTCACTAAGCTTTATAGCTCACTCTTCAAGTTGTTTTTAAAAAACCTCCTCAGGTACTCGTGTGGGTGAAGACTAGTGAAGCCTTCCTTTCGTATTTAAGTGGGCGCTAGTGTTGGTATTTGCTTCTTGAAGAATGTAATAAGCATATTTTGGGTCTTTTGTATATTGCATATATTTATACATTTTGCATAAAAAGAGTGACATCTTTTGAGTTGTGTAAAAGTGCACCATTTTGTACTTGAAAAATCAAGCTTGCTAGATTGAAAAGTGCATGTTTATTATATCTTGTCTTTGAAGGTTTCAAAGTTTTGTGTTTATATTGATAAACTGGATTGTGAGAAGTTGGGGTTGAATTGTAATTATATTTCGAAGTGTCCAAATTGATTTTCAGGTTTTTGGTTTATCCAAATTACAGCCGTTATGCTGCCGGTTTTGAGTTTTAAAATAACCAAATGAATAGCGTCAAATCAACCCAAACCATTTCAACTTTAAGGTTTAAAAGATTAAGCTTCCGCTAAAGTTAAGTTTTAAGTTAAGAGGGTTCGCTCCTCGAATGCCTTCTTCCCCATCAAGATGGGCTTAGAGGGATTCGTTGGGGTGCCTGGGCATACCCTTCGGATAGGAGTCTAGTGGCGGTCCGGATTGAGGCGTCTCATCAAGTACTAGAGCTTAAACCCTTAACAAGTCACCTGAGGTACGTATATTTAAGGGAAGCTTCCACTTTACCCGTAATCATTTCGATTGATTTGGATGAAGTACAAAAGGAGTAGCTATAAAGGTACTAAGGGAAAACAAGGTAGCCTTAGGATGGACTATTGCAGACAATAGAGAAATCAATCCATCATTTTGCATGCATAAAATTTTTTTGGAAGATAAGTACAAATCTACCATTCAACCACAAAGAATACTGAATCCTAACATGAAGGAAATTGTCAGAAAATAGATAATCAAGCTTTTGGATGCAAGGATTATCTATCATATTTCTGATAGTTCTTAGGTCGGTCTAGTGCAGTGTGTGCTAAATAAAGGTGGAATGACTGTGTCACAAATAACAAGGATGAGCTCATTCCAACAAGAGTCATAACGGTTTGGCAATGTATGCATGGATTATAGAAGCTTAACCAAGCAACAAGGAAAGACCACTTTGCTTTACCATTCATTGATCAAATACTAGATAGATTGGCTAGTTATGCTTTCTATTGCTTCTTGGATGAATGTTCAGGATACAATCAAATTACTATTGCTCTAGAGGACAACTTTCATATATTTTTATGACAAATTTGCTCATAGGAGAATGTCATTTGGATTGTGCAATGCTCCTATGACAATTCAAAGATGCATGATGGCGATTTTCTCTGATATGGTTGAAAGATTCCTTGAAGTTTTCATGGATGATTTTTCTGTGTTTGGAGATGTGTTCGATTTATGTCTACAAAATCTAGAGAAGGTTTTGAAAAGATGTGAAGAAACAAATCTGGTGCTAAATTAGGAAAAGTATAATTTAATGGTGCAAGAAGGCATTGTCTTGGGGCATAAGATTTCAACAGGAGGCATTGAAGTTGACAAAGCAAAAGTTGAAGTGATAAAAAAACTTCTTCTGCTTATATCGGTAAAGGGCATCAGAAGTTTTCTATAAACCCTTGATTTATGTTTATAGTTTCCTTTAGTAATAGTCCCTAAGTGATAATGTGAGACCCTAAATGATCAATGAAAGTGTCTAAGATTTGTAGAGGATATTTAGAGATTAATTGAACTCGAATTGGGGAATAAATGGAAGAGTAAAATGGTAAATGATATTAAGTAATTATAAAGGTGATAAGGGACTAAATTGAAAGAAGTTTATCAAATAGAGGTCAATTTAGAATTAAACAAAATTAAGGGACGAAAACTAAATTTTTTAAGGACACCAATGTCATTTTTGAAATTGTTAGAGTATTTAAAGTGGAATTTTTCCACCCACAAACACAAATTCAAGCCATTTTCGTGAGAAGCACAGAGAGAGGCCGAGAGAGAGAGTGATTTCAGCCATGCTTGGGTGAAGAGAGAGCAAGTGATTTCCAACCATTTTCAACCTCCAATCCAAGAGTTCAAGATCACCTAGGCTAGAGAACCAAGTGTAGACAAGAATCAAGCCAAAAAAAAAGGTAAGTTTCATGACTTTGAACTTGTTTGAGTGATGTTGTGGATGATGTTTGAGTGGGAATTTGATGAGGGTTTTTATCTATGTTGTAAAGTGAATTCTAAAAGCCCTAAAACAAGTGTAAACTTGGTAGAATCATTAAGGGTTGATGTGTTAGGGTTTTGATGGGAGAAACCCTAAGATTGAGTTAAGTTTGTTTTCTTTCAAATGTATTGTTTGCTAGGTGTTTGATAAAATGTTTCAAAGGTTTAGCATGAAAAATTTGAATGAAGTGAACTTGGTGTGTGTTAAGGCATAAAGGCCATGATAAGGGGAGTGAGATGCCAATGAAATCTAAGGGTTTTAAGCATGATTCCATGTTGAGTTCATGCTAGAAAAACTTATGATAATGTTAGAAAACCAACCTAGACAACTTACATTATACAACCTTAATAAAGGGCAATAGTGGATTTCAAGTAATATCACTTCTTTTATGTGTTTAATTGAATTGAATGAGTATAATTGAGCATGTATAGCCCTAAGGAAAAGATAATTGAGATTAGGAATGAAAAATGAGAAAATTGCCCTTAAATTAGTGTCGAAAAAAGGTGTTTTTTTTGCTAGAAACCATTATCCGATGGACATTTCTTTTCAGTTTGACTTTTGAACAGACCTAAAGGCAAGTTAGGAAGATGAATGGAGCAAGAATTGAGGAAAGAAAATCAAAGGGGAAGGCTTTACGTAGCATTCGACTAAGGGGTATCCAAAATGATGATTTTTCGTTTCGAACTTCAGAAAATTATTTCGGGTATATGGGTGTGTTTCTATGTGAGAATAAGTAGAATTCATGAAAGAAATCAGAATTTTAAAGTTTCGATTAAGTAGAAACCAAGTAGATAAGCTTTTTAGTGAAAATGCTATTTTTTAGGTTAGTTGAGTTAGAATCAATGCGTTGAGTTTTGTAAAGTTAAATTTAACATATTCTAAGCGAGAATGTGATGTGTTGGTGAGGAGGAAGCAAGCGAAGCATGATAAGGCCCTTGAATTCCTTATACGAAGCTTGTAGATCAAGTGAGTGTCTTTATAAAAATGTTTTTGCTATGATATATTTTAAATTCATGTCTAAATATATTAAGTTGTAATTAATATCAAATGAATTCTAAATTGAAATTGTTGCATGGATTATGGAAATGATTTATATGAAATGTAGTTTAATGAGAAAGGAAGTTTAAAGTTAAAATGAAATTGAAAACCTATGGTACACCTAATAATATTTTATATATCTCCGGTCTAGGTTGAGTACCTTAAACGTGCATTGGCTGTGTCGAGAGAGTCTGTCACTGATACTAACAACGGACGGGATCGTGTCTATGTAGTCGTGTGAGTCGCCCAATGCACGTACAAGATATATTATTAGCTAGCTTCCACCCGAGCGATGTAGAATTTCGCTCCGTAGCGACGTAGAATTCCGTTACGTAAAACTAGATGGATGGCCGAGCGATGCAGAATTTTGCTATACTCTTAGGGTATAATGTGGTATAGACCACCAATGGTTACCCTAATTTATTCAGAAATTCTTTGAAATATATTATTGCCATCACTTTTAAAATGTTTTGATAGAAATGGAAACCACGCAACCTAATGTTTGAAATTTAATTTATTGAGCATGAATTTTATTGAATTTCGATTGAAATCTATTGTTATTAAATGAACTATGATTTCAGAGATATTAAATTCGAAATCATAGTATTTGATTTAGTACAAAATGTTTTTAAAAAGATTTTTGGGAGGTTAATTGATAAAATTAGATTCAACGAAAAATTATACGACACTCACTGGGCTATCAAGGTGACTATGTTTTATATTTTTGTAAATAAAACCTCCCCAAGATAGGTACGGGTACAGGCACTTCAGTAGTAGGAACTCCGAATCGTGATAAAGGAGCCGAGCTGATTGTGCTATTTTGAAATGTGGGACTATTTGTATATAATTTTGAGATATGCATATAAAGATTTGTATATAAACTTTTGAAAGTTGCTTGAAAGGATTTTAAAAACTAAGTTTGATTGTACGTTTGAAATGGATTGAAATTAATTACACATGATTTATCAATTTAATTCAATATACCTTTCAAAATTGTATGCATGTTTGTGGTTGCTTATGGATTGAGAAAATTAAGAGTCTGAGGCCCAAGAGTTGAGAAAATGCTTGATTTTAGAAGTGTTTATAATTTTTATAAACTTTGCAGGGTGACATAGTCAGAAAACGACCATTATGCTGTCCAAATTTTGATAAATTTATTTGTAAAAGTGTAAAATAAAAAGAAAAAAAAAAATTTCACATGTTTCTATATAAAAGAAGGTTTTTGAAAAGACAAAAGAATTAACTTTACGAGAACCTTTCAGCCGGATCATATATCCTCTGGAAAGCCATCGTGAGGTTGCCGACAGGCTGCCTAGGGAAAGTGGTTTATCATTTTCTTGGGCATGCAAGTTTCTACAAAAGATTTATCAAAGATTTCTACAAGATTATAAGCCTTTATGTAATCTCTTAGAGAAAGATGTGTTTTTCTAGTTCAATGAAGAATGGCTCCAAGCATTCCAGGTTTTGAAAGAGAAATTAGTCATAGTTAGATCCCGATTGGAGTAGTCCATTTGAACTTATGTGTGACACCGGTGACTATGCAATGGGAGCAGGTTCTTGTACAGAGGAAGAATCGAGTTTTTCACACTATCTATTATGCAAGCAAGACCTTAAATGAGGCATAGATGAACTACACTACAATAGAGAAGGAGTTCTTAGCAGTAGTCTTTGTATTTGAAAAATTCAGGCCTTATGTGATAGGTCCAAAGATGGTGGTGTACATAGATCATTCAGCAATCAAGTACCTGATAGCATAGAAGGATGCCAAATCAAGATTAATCAGATGGGTACTCCTTTTAAATGAGTTTGACCTAGAAATCAAAGACAAGAAGGGCACAAAAAATTTGGTAGTAAGTCATTTGTCCATATTAGAGAGAAAAGATGAAGGCAAAATAAGAATTAGTGAAAACCTTTCTGATGAGCAGTTATTTTCTTGTGAGGAAGATGTTATGCCCTGATATGCAGACTATGTGAATTATATAGTGAGCAGCATGTTACCACCTGATTTGTCATTTCAATAAAAGAAAATATTCTTTCATGATGTAAAGAGGTATGTGTTGAATGAACCCTCTTTGTTTAGGCAGTGTGCAGATTGAGTGTTGAGAAGATGTGTACCATACTAGAAGACTGAGGATATATTGAGGCATTCGTTAAACTATAGAGGACACTTTAGAAGGGATAGAACTGCAACTAAGATTCTGGAGGTGAGGTTCTATTGGTCAACATTATTCAAGGACATGCGAAGGTTCATTCAATCTTGTGATTGATGCTAGAGAGTTGAGAATATTTCAAAGAAGAATGAAATGCCTTTGCAAAACATCCTTGAGGTTGAATTGTTTGACATATGGAGGATTGATGGGACCATTTCTAGCATCATTTAAAAATCTATTCATTCTTGTGGTAGTAGATTATGTATCAAAGTGGGTTGACGCTATCGCAATACTTACAAATGATGTAAGAGTAGTGACCAAATTACTCAGGAAGCATATATTTTCAAGATTTGGTACACCAAGAGTAATCATTAGTGATGGTGGTATGCATTTTTGCAATCAATAGTTCGAAGCTTTGTTAAAGAACTATGGGGTCACTCGTAAATCACTACACCGTATTATCTCAAGCGAATGGATAGGTGGAAATTTCTAATTGAGAAATGAAAAATATTTTGGAGAAAACAGTGAACAGGCCTTAAAAGGATTGGAGTTTACGTAATACGAACACCTGTATATAAAGTTACGACACCTACAGTCAAATTGAAATACAATCCTAAGAAAGATTAAAGTAGGTTTATAATAAATGAAATTCGACCCGTTGATTTTATGTCAATTATGAATTAAAGTTATAAAGAACTTTAACCTAATGATTAGAATTCAATCAAGAACAAAAATTATAAAAAAAGGATATTTACGTCACTTCCAAAAAATTAACGTGAAGGTGAGAGATAAGTCATATTTATTCATTTCAAGTATAGCTTGATAAGATCATATATTTAATAATGAACAAAAGAGAAAATTCACTCTCTCAATTAAACATAATTGGTTTCCTCTTTATTTATGTTTGTTTAGGGTTACAAGTTGTTTTATAGGTAAAGAAAATAAAACCCTAACATAAAACCCTAGCCCCCTAACAACTTGGTTCAACTAAATACACTCATGGGCTTAAATTCAATCAAATGTCTCAGCTCAAATAATATAAACAAACTTAATTTAAAATCTATTACAATTAAAATAAACTCAGTCCAAATTATTTGAAGTCTAGTTAATTCTAGTTTGCCTCCAATTGTCTTCAGTTAACCCCCAAAACCTTTAAGATTAAGTCCAATTACCTTAAATTATCTCATTGTCTTATTATCTTGTTATCCTCTATGATTACTATCTTGGTGGAGTCACTCGTAAAATCACTACATAGTATTATCCTCAAGCCAATGAACAAGTGGAAGTTTTTAATTGAGAATTGAAAAATATTTTGGAGAAAACAAAGAACAGTTCTTGAAAGGATTGGAGTCTACGCTTGGATGATTTCTTAGAGGCGTAATCGAATAGCTTTCCAGACTCCAATAGGCATTAGGCATGTCACATTTTTGACTTGTGTATGATAAAGCATGTCATGTACGAGTAGAGTTCGAACATTGAGCTTATTGGGCAATTAAGGCCTTTAATTTCTATATGCATCAAGCTAATAAGAAGCATCTTCTACAACTGAATAAACTCGAAGAAATCAGAGTAGATTCTTACAAGAATGCCAGAATGTATAAGAAGAAAAAAAGAGTGGCATGATAGAAAAATTTTGGCTAGATATTTTAGTCTTGATGATCGAGTATTGCTCTTTAGCTCGAGATTTAAGCTTTTTCTTAGAAAACTTAAATCGAAATTGTCTGGATCATTTGTGGTAAACTAAGTATTTACTATGGACCTGTTTTAATTGAAAATGAAAACATAAGGGAGAAATTCAAGATCAACGATCAGAGGTTGAAGCACTATTTCAGAGGAGTCGACAAAAATTTTTTGTTGATCTAGCAAATTGAGAGAAGGAATATTTTGAAAAAAAAAAGGTTCAATAGTGAAACAGTGCATTTTACACATAAGGATGTGGCGTGGGCCGTGGTTGTGGGCTGTAGTCACTCGCCACAGCCGGCGACCACAACCCACGACTCAGACCACATCAAAAGAAGACACAACTTCAGTTTTTCTCATTTTCAAGCCACAGCCTGCGTCTCCTTCCCCTCTTGATTCAAACCGTTTCATGCCAACACAGTTTTAAGGTTTGATTTCTTTAATTGTTAGATTGCAGGTCTAAGGTACGAATCAATCATCACGTTTCCTTTGAATTTCGAACTTTAATTCAAGAAGTAAGGGCATTTAGATTAAATTGGGCATGTGAAGATTTGAGCTTGAATTGAGTTTGGGGGAGGAGATTGTTAATGTTGATTGTTGTTGAGTGGTTGGCGGTTTATTTTTGAAGAAATTTAGTGTTAAAAGTGAGAGTTGAGAGGTGCACGCTAAGTGCTCGATAAAAAGTTTCAAAGAAAGTTAGTTGTGGGCTGTTTTTGCTTGTGTTTTTACTTAGCGATAGCTAGTCATGGCACGGACGAGAGGCCAAGGCAGTCAGAGGAGCGGTTCTAATGCTTAAGCTAGAGAGCTGAATAGAGAGGATGAAAGGACAGAAAGAGAGAGAATAATTCAAGATATGTAGGTGGTCGGCGAGCATGGTATAGATTTAGAAGTATTAAGGAATACTTTTGTGTATGAATTCATTGAGAGAAGGGGTTGAAGACAGGTAGTGGAAGCTCAACTTTGATACAATCCTAGTGTAGTGAAAGATTTTTATTTGGATTTCTTTTTTTTTAAAGCGATTTTTATTTTGAATTGATTCCTCAAGAATTTAATCACTCGGGAAAGATAGTTGTTAGATGGGTTGAAGTTACTATCACTGCGGTGAGGATCAATGACTACTACAGGTTCTGAATTTAGGTTTTGTTGATGGGCTTCCTAATCATCCTGTGGTTAGGGGACCAATGATTGCAGGAGCTTTGTAGTGCTTTGCGCAGAGATGGACAACATGATTGGGATCCTAAGAGTAACCCTCTGGAACATGCCCAATTGACCATGCAGGCTGCATTTTTCAATCTCATTTCCCTTCACTGCACCTAACAAAGCATATCACTTCTCTGTCACTCCGGGATGCACAAATCGTGTATTGTATCAGAGATGCATAAAGTGGTATGCTTTGTGTATTGTCTTAATAGACTTGGGGAGATGCATAAAAATTTTATGTATTGTATATATTCAAATTGTTCGACAATCATGGTTTCCAACAACGATCATGGTGAATTGTCACAATCAGGTGCGAGGAGGAACAAGAATTTGATCGTGATGTTGAGGGTCAAGAGGGGGCCTCAAAAGAGAGAACCTTCACTGGTAATTACTAAAACTTTTCCTCTGATCGATATCTCTCGTTCTGATAGTGATCCCTCGGAAGAATTATATAAGGATCGCAATGTGGAGTCTGAAGCAGCCGTTACACCACCAACAGTACCTAAGGAGCAAGTTCAACCAGCACCAGTTCCTGAACCAGTGGAAGAAACTCCAATTACTCCACCGAGTCATATACCGAAATACATGCCAGAAGTGGAGGAGTTTAGTCCGTTAACTGAAGACATTCAAGAGCTCAGGCTGCATATTTTGGCTTTGAGGGAGCAAAAATCATACTTGCTTCAGCAAAACTTGGGGATATATCTTGACTCGTTTTGAGGAGAACCATCGTCAACATAGCAATGCTCATTGCTATAGCTTGGAAGGGATTGCTGCTATCAAGGCTCGGTTGGGAATGTGAGCTAATTGGAGTTCAATTGGGATTTAGAGTCTTTAGTTTTTAATTTTTTAGTTAGTTTTATGTTTTCAATTTAATTTGTGCTTTGTTAGAGTCTAGTTTTAGGATTTTAAATTTTTAGTTATTTAATTGCATGTTAAACTTTGTGTAGTTTTTTGTTTTAATTTTTTGGATTGTTTTACTTAATAGTTTAATTTCTTTATTTGCATTTATTTTGTTGTTTATTATATTGTTTTATTTATTTTATTGTTTTTGGTTTTTCTTGCCTCTAATTTTAATTTTAAACATCGAGGACAATGTTTAGATTGAGTTTGGGGAGTGGAACACTAAAAGTTGTAGTTTTAAAAATTTTTGAAAAATTGAAAATATCTTAAAAATTCTTGAAAATTTTTGTTTAAGTTCTTCTTAATAAATTGTTCTAGTGAGATTGAGAGGGAATTAATTTATTTTATGATTGGTTGTTTGGACTAAGAGGTAGCCATGAAAGTTTAAGCATGATTAGAGGATTTTAAAGGCTTGAATCCTAGTTAGGAGAGTAAAGAAATTTCAGTTGTACATAGTTGTAGTTCATTAGTAGAGACTACCCTAGTGAGATATTTGAGCCTAAAGCATTTTTATTCTGAGGGTTGTTTCTTTTAATTCTTAAACACTTTTTCATATGATCTTAATTGTTTAGATTGACCTTTATAGTTTTTGCATTGGAAGGAGATACCATATTTTACATCCATCAATCATTTATTTTTAATGAAAAATTTGATGACTTTAGAGAAGTGAAACTAGACTATGTATGATTAACCTATCAAAAGCCCAAAAACACTTTTTTTTCTGACTTGTGTTGTGTGCGCATAGCCATTTTAAAGCCAAACACATGTTTAGCCTTATATTTTTGTTCTTAACCTACAAAATTCCATAACCAAGCCCGAATTAAATTTTAGTCCCATCCTTTTTAGAGCTTGGATTCACATATGAGACTAAAATTTAGGCAACAAAAGGTGGGGGTATTGTAGAAATAAATGTAGAAGATGGGGATGATTTGGAAAGTTAGAAATCAGGGGTTGATGGAGATGAAAGAAGAGGGTGATTGAAAATAAAGTTTTCAAGTAAAGAATATTGAATGAAGAAGATCTTGTAGTGCTTACAAAATTGATAAAAAATATGTGCAAGTACAAGCACATATGAAAAAAAAATATATTAAAACATGATGAAGAATGAGGAAGAGATTCAAAAAAAAAAAAAAAAAGGAAAGTAAAGAAAGAAGGAGCAATGATGGAATTTTTGAAGAAGTAGTTGAAAGTGAATAAATTGAAGAAGAAACTTAGATGAGGTTGAATATTCAAAAGAGCTTGGTGCCTAAATAAGTAATCTTTGAGAACTCATTATGTAATTCTAAGTTCATTTGAAAACTACTGTTTTTCCTTCCTTTCTATGAACCATTCACTTTTAGTCCCATTAAACCTAGTGAAAAAACTTAATAGATCTCTGGAGAAGTTAAATTGTTTCGTTAAAGTAAACAATGCCTGATTTATTATCGATTTATGATTCTTCCATGAGGTCCTTTGAGTACATTAAGTGGTCTTTCTATTGTTTATTAGCATGCATTGTAAAATATTTTGATATTTTCTTGCGCATAACTTCTACCTCGCCTATATTGAAAGAGTGTTGAGCCTTGGTTTCGTGTGATCAATAATAAGAGATGTCTTGTGAGCTTTAGAATCAAGGCAAAATAAGTCCATGATATGTGTGTCTGACATTTTCAAAACTTGAATACTAGGTGACGAGTTGGAGAGACCTAAAGATTGTGTGAGAACTATTAATGACTCAATTCAAGTCTAGACAACAGATTGTGGGTGTGTTGATTTTTCTTGAAAATTTCATGAGACATTTATTGATAGACTTGAACAAAATTGTTCATGTTTGTGGGTATCGTAGCTGGTAAACCCTCATGAAACTGTAACTCCTCCAATAGGGACACCTAGGGGTTTAAAGACTTGTGATATATGCTAAATGTCATTGTGAAGACCTACGAAAGTGGTTTAGTAAAATGTATGGTTTAATAATAGTGTAGTTTATTGTTTTTATGTCTTAGGTTTGCTCAAGACTAGCAAATGTTAGGTTCAAAGGTATTTGATAACAAAAAAATATACCATTATTTAGTACTCATAAATTGAGCTTTTGTGATGAGAATTTAAGTTAAATCTAGTGTTTTTGAATTTTGTGCAGATTGAGAAATATAGGACCAAGTTGGAAATTCAAATGAAAATGAAGGATTAATTGGAGATTTTTGGGAGTTTCAATTCGAATAAGATTTCCTCAGAAGCAAGAGAAGAATTTTTTAAGCCCTTAATTTCTATTTATGGTTTCCCTAGTACTAGTTTCTAAGTATTGTTTTGAGATCCTAATTGATAAATGAAAGTGTTCAATAATGTAGATAATTTTTAGAAATTGATTGAAACCAATTGTGGAGTAAATAAATAAAGAGAAGGATAAAATGGTCATTCCCATTGGAGTCCTTATAAATTAGTATGATAAGGAACTAATTAGAAGCAAGCAAATCATATTGGGGTCAAGTTAGAATTAAGCAAAGTTGACGGACAAGAATCAAATTTTCAAGGGCATGATTGTCATTTTGAAAAAGTCACAACTATAAATAGAGAAGCACCTTAAACACTTAGCCATTTTCACATGGCCATTTTCACGTGAGAAACAAACCGTGAGAGTGAGAGAGAGGGTGTGTTCGGCCAAGTGAGGGAGAAGGAGAACCAAGTTGTTCTAAGCCAATAGTTCAAGCTAACCTAAGCTAGAAGACCAAGTCTAGAGAAAGAACAAAGCTAAAAGAGGTTAGTTTCCTCACTTTGAACTCTTTTGAATGGTAGTTAGAGTTGATGCTTGTGTTGATGTTTGAGTTGGTATTTGATAGGAGTTTTATTTGTGTAATGAGTTGAGCATTTAGAGCTTTAAAGCAAGAGTAGATTATGTAGAATCATTAAAGTTTGATATGTTAGGGTTTATCTGAGAGAAACCCTAAAGTTTATTTATGGTTGAGTTAAATGAAATTGGTTGTAGATTCGGTGTTTGATGAAATGCCTAAAAGATTTAACATGAAAAAATTGAATGAAATGAACTTGATGTTATAAGGGCATGAAAGGCTATAGTGAGAGGTGTATGATTCTAATGAAATCTAAGGGTTTTAAGCATGATTCTACGTTGGTTTCATGCTAGACAATCTTATAAGCATGTTAGAAAATAAATTAGACACCATGCATTGTAAAGCCTATATGAAGGGCATTAGTGGTTATCATGTAATGCCACTTCTTTTATGTGTTTAAATGAATTGAATGAGTATAACTGAGTATGTATAGCACTAAAGAAAAGAAAATTGAGATTAGAGATGAAAAGTGAAAAAGTTGCCCTTAAATTAGTAGCGAAAAAATGTCATTTTAGTTAGAAACCTTTACCTTGATGACCATTTTTTTTCGAATTGACTTTTGGATTGACCTAAGTGTGAGTTAGGGAGATGAATGGAATAAAAATGTAAGAAAGAAAAGCTAGAGATTGCTTCCTAGCATGCATTCGGCTAAGAGGGGTAAAGCACGAGTGATTTTCATTTTGAGCTTTAGAAAATTATTTCATGTATATGAGTATGTTCCTAGGTGAAAATAAGTAAGATACATAGAAAGAAATTGGAATTTTAAAGCTTTGGTTAAGTAGAAACTAAGAAGAGAAGTTTTTTTAGTGAAAATACCCTTTAATGGGTTAATTGAGTTAAAAGCAATGTATTGAGTTTTGTGAAGTTAAATTTAGCCTATTCTAAGCTAGAATGTGATGTGTAAGTGAGGAGAAAGCAAGCGAAGCACGACAAGGCCATTGAAGCTCCTTATACGAAGCTTGAATTAGGTGAGTGTTGCACTTTATTTTAAAGTGTTTGTAATTAAATTGTAAAGCATATTGAGCTTTTGAAAAGTTATAAGAAAAGTTCTATTGTGTTAAGCTTTAGATTTTGAAATGAGTACTTTGCTAGTTTTAATATCTTTGCATGAATAAAATGAGTTATTTTGTTCTTCTTGCACTTAGCAAAAACTATTTTGTGCTTGTTACATTTAAAAGAAATGAGTTTTAGTGCTTAATGCACTCAGAAATGAGTTTTAGTGCTTAATACACTCAGAAATGAGTTTTGATGCTTTATACACTCAGAAAAGAGAGATTTGTGCTTATTACACTTAGAAAGCTAAAGTAAAAGAGAAGTTTTCAAAAGCCATGAGTATACCCTTAGATTTACAGATTCAGATTTAGACCCGACTGGTATATCCCACTCTAGTATGACAAAATCCTGGAGGGAATGCGTCACTAACTTGATGGGAAATCGAGTCTATCGTATTGCCTTTACTTGTGTAAGATATTATCTTGTGCTATGGTCAGCGATGTAAAATTCCGTATATAGTCGTGAGATGTCTCAGATAGCATCATGGTTGGTGTCAGTTCAAAATCGCCACATGACATTACCACAACGAGCGGTGTTAGTTAGTCACCATGTGGTCAGAGCATTTAGGGGTACAAATGATGCTTTTAGAAAGAAAAGTTAGCATTTGAGATTTAGAAAGCATTTTCTTATTTTTATTTCAAGTGTTGAATTTGTCTGGCATTTTGTATGCTTTACAATTTATAAGCTTATATAAAGTTTTATTGATATATGAGTTTTATATATTTTTTATGCATACTTTGCATTGAAATGAGACTTAAATTTGAGAAGTTTTAAGAAATAGAAATTTCTTCCAAAAGTTCTAAGGAGGTATTTTAGAAATGAAAGATTTTAGTTGAGAAAGAATCATAAGCACTCACTGAGCTTCCAAAGCTCACCGTTTTTCTGTTTTTATCATAAAAAATCTTCTTAGGTGTTTACGTTGATGACCGAGAAGAGAGAGCTGTTCCGGAAGATTAGGTGGGCATGACACGACAAAGCTTTTGAACAGTTTACATTTTGCATAGTTTGTAGCTTAAAGGAATTATTTGTAAACATATTTTTGAGTTGTAAATGAGTGGTAAATATTTGTTTATGAGATGAAAGTTTTAACTTCCTATAAGCAATTGTGAAATTGCAAATGGCTTGAGTTATGATTTCATACTTTTAAATTTTGTTGAAATGGAAATTGTGATTTGAAGTAAATGTTTGTGGCTAAGGAAGTTGGGTTGTGTTTGAGGACTATTTTGAAAATGTAAATTTCTTTTACAGGTTATTTTGGCAACATTAACCATGCAGTTGTTATGCTACCAGATTTTTAGTTTTATCAAATGATTTAGATTTAGAATTTGAAATGGAATTTTAGTTTTAAAACAAAACCAACCCAACTATTGTAAAAAGAGAAGTTGATTAAAGTTGTTTGAAAATGAGAGTTTTAAAGGTTTGCTTTACGAATTTCTCTTAACCCGCCTAGTAGGATTTAGAAGGGATCCGTTAGGGTGCTTGGCGAGGCTTACCAGATAAGTGTTTAGAGAGATCCAGATTGGGTCGCGTCAAATTTGATCCAATTAGAAGATTATTTGGAAGAGTTTGAGATAAGTATAGAATTTTGGAAATGGATAAGGATAGAATTTAGAATGAGATAAGGATCGAATTTGTAAGAAGATGAAAATGGAACTGGAAGGATAGAGATCGAATTGGAAAGAAAAGCTTTGAAAGAGAAGATGCGATTAATTAGGAACTTAAAAATTCATTTGAGTTGCAATGAAATTAAAAGGATTCATGAAGAGGCAGGCCAACTGATTGTTTGGGAGGCGGGGAAGGAAGTCATGCATATGAGTTGTGCCGAGTTGCGGGTGGCTCACGCGAGTTGCTAAGTCGCGCCTCTAAGCGACTTCATCTTATGCTGGTTCTAGATCTAGTTCTTTCCATGCGACTAGAACAAGCAACTCATTAATGCGAAGAGATAAAGATAAAGCTTCAAAATAATTGCACGACGAAATTCATATGGGCCTTAGAAAAATCTCAGAAAAGCCCAACTGCACACCTATAAATAGGTGCAATTCTCAGATAATTTTTATCAATTTTTATTAGATTTTCATAGAAGTCAGTATCAAGTTAGAGCAATTTAGGTAGAGGCAGATTTAAACGGGAGCAGTTTCCAAAGAAGATTCGAGTGGAGGAGAATAAATTAGTTTATTTCTTTATTTCTTTAGTATTTTTATTATGGAAATTGTTTTTGCAAGATTTGTTTCTTTTGCCTTGATTATGCTGAACTAATTTCTCAGATTTGAGCTATAATGTAGCTTAACTATTATTTTAATTTATTTAATGATTCAGTAATATTTTTTACAATTAAATTTTGTTTTTGTGTTCTACTTTATTGGTGTTTAATGCTGTCGATTAATTTAGACATATTAATTGATAAGATTTTGTGTCCATAATACATTGGAGAGAGGTATTATGTGTCTAAAAATCAATAGAGTAGTATACAATTCATATGGGATAGTGATATACTTATGAGATTATGTAATCGTGTGAGGATAATTTGATCTTAACAAATTTAGATTAATTAATTTACATAAAGATATAGTAAGGTTAATTAATTTGGGTATATTTGCTCAAAGGTTAATTAATTTGGGTATATTTGCTCGACTATTGAGAAAGACTTGCAAATAATTTAGAGTTGTCTGATTAAGTACCAAATAAAAATTATCATTAGGATAAGGAGAATAAATTAAATGAAATAGTTAAGTGAAGTTGTATGTTTGGATACTATTCATTTGCTGATTCCTATTAAGTCTAATTGTTTGTTTAATTTACTTAATTAATTTTCTCGATTAATCAAATCAATTTCATTAGTTTGGATAGAGTTATCTTTAATCAATTATGGTACGTGGTGCAAAGTTTGCGACTGTCCTTGTGAGTTTGACCTAGACTTGCTATTATTTACAAACTAGACTGTGTATACTTACACGTAACCTAGAGCATTATTAAAATAGCTGGTCTATGAGGTAGAATATATTTAGCTTTAATTGGTTTAAACACACATAGCCTATAAAGGTCCTTTTATTCCAAGATCAAACCTATAGAGGTTTATCTAATCAATTAAAAATATGAAATGAGTGTTTAAGATTAGAAAAACAGAACCCTCGAAATAAAACATTTGGCTTAAATCCTCATATGGGTAGTCTCCATTGATCAACCATATCCATGTACAATCAACATCTTTTCTTAACCAATCAATTTCATGGCATTCCACAACATCAATTCATGCTTAGAGTTTAACGACTACATCTTAGTCCAAACAACCAATCATAACACTTAAAAACTCTCCCATCAAAGCACTAGAATGACCCATCAACTTATTCGAAACAAAATGGTCAATCTGTGAAGTTTCAGTATCGACCTTTATGTAATTAAAAATTCATAACTCGTTCAAAACTCTTTTAAAAATTATGAAACTTCACAAATAGGTAATAGACACATGGACTACAACTTTCATTCACAAAGTTTCCCCAAAATCGGAATGCAAATGTTAGTTTGGAGTCAAACAATTTAGTCTAGAATGACAGCCCAAAATCAGGTCGTAATATACCTTTCCAATTCTTGTACTGTACATGTACTGTATAAAAGTATGCCCTTAATTATGATGTAATAAAGTGCTTAGAAAGTGTTAATTTAGTTATAATAAGACTTTGGATAGACTGGAAATATTTCCAAATCTGACTGGAGTTTTCGAAATGATTTTTGGAGATTTAGAAAATTTAAGAAAATGGGTGTAGGACTCCAAACTTTCATTTTATGATTAACAGTAAATTTACAGATGAATAGTAATATTTTTGGATGAATAGTATTCGATGAATAGTGAAATTTTGAGACGGACCCCGAAAAATAGAAAATATTTAGAATGGTTAGTAGGACCTAATAAAACTGAAACAGAATAAAAATGAGTCTGTTTGGATAGTTTCTGAAGGTTCCGAAAGTTACTCGACGAAAACGGTCTTACGAACAGGATTATAAATACTATTGACCTAAACTCCATTTGAATTTTTTTTGAAGCCATGGATTGAGTCCTAAGAGATCTAATTAGAGTATTATAAAGTCAATTTGATGAATAGGTGATCATAGAATTAATTTGAAATTTATTTCGGAATGAATTGTATTAATTTTTAACGTTAGGGGGATAAATGAGATTTTATGATATTAAACCCATTCTAAAAGCACAATCCATGTGATTATTGACGGACCAATGGTGGACTGACACTTAATAGTCATCTTTTGACTAAATTTGTGGTTAAGATTAATTAGAATGAGATTAAAGATAATTGAATGGATGAAAATTTATGGCCAATTGGATTAAAACAACTCATTAGAGCTCATGTGTGATTTTAAAATGTAAAAGGGGCAAAATGAGATTGTGAGGGAGCTATAAAAAGGGCGTTGACCGATCAAATGAATCAAAAGAAACCAAAGGCATTCGAGCAACAAAGGAAAAGCAAAAAAAAAAAAAAAAAAAGAAGAAAAAGAAAAAAGAAAAAAGAGAAGTGAGGTGTGTGTGTAGCCGAGAAAAGGGGAGGTGTGAGCTGCTGGTTTGGGGCGATTTCTCTCAAGCTTTTCATCCTCTTAGCTCCAAGAATCATCAAGAAAATAAGGTAAGTTAGTTGGTTGAATTTATAGTTAAATCAATAGAGTTTTTTATGAGTTTTTATGGGTCTTGTTGAAGATGATGGTTGATGGATGAGTTGATATTGTTTGTGAGTTATTTGAAGGTTGTTTATCATGATTTTAAACTTAGAATTGAATTAGAATGTGATATGAGTTTGGTTGGATTTTGTTAGTGTGTTACAGGTTAGGGTTTGAATTGATGATAATGATAATTGATGGGTTTAATTGATTTTAATTTATTGAATGTTAGATGAGTTGAATAAGTGGTGATTTGTGTGATTAAATTGAAGAAAAATGAAATGAATGATTGTGTATGTGTGGAGCTAGTAGATGGCAAGAATAGGTGCCTAGTGTGGGTGTTGGATTTTAATGTGTTTAAGGGTTTTGGTTGATGAATTAATTGGTATGGTATAATTGGTGGAAGAAGTTTTAATTAAATGGATGAGTTGGTATGAAATTAAATTTTTGTTAGGTTGAAGGGCACCTTGAATTCTAATTAATTCATGTGATTCTATAGGATATTAAACTGTTTGAATGTGTTTGGTATTGAATATACACCAATGGAATGGAAAGAAATGGAAATTAGAAAGTGTTAGATGAATCAGTAATGAAATTAGTTTGGATGTAGTTGAAGTTTAGTTAAGGAAATGTGAATTTATTTCAATTATGGAATAGATATGATATTGATGGATTTTCTAAAATGGTGAATTATAGGTGACCAAATTGAAGTCCAAAAGTCAAGAAAAAAGGGAGGATTGATTAGCCACCAAGTGATCAAAAATAGTGAGTGCAGAATTATATTTTTACCATGTTATGTTAAAGTTATTTTGATTGTGAAATAATTCAATTATTTCATGTTGTTATAGAAACTAATAAGTGATTTAAATGTTCCATTTTAATTTGAATGTGTTATGGTTTATGCATGAAAAATATATGCACTGAAATGTGAATTATATGTCATTCAAAATGATATATGGTTTTTATGAGCAAGTGAAATAAATGAAATTTAATTATGAATGACATAAAGAAGTTATTAGATTTTCAAACCCAATGGATTATACTATCTGTTATGGAATTAACGGTATCTGAAAAAAAAAAAAATATATATATATATATCTATTTAGACCCAATCGGAATACCCCTGAGTGCATGGCAAGTTATGGGATAAGTTGTCACTAACTCTGGGGGGAATTGAGTCTGTCAGTTGAGTTGCGTCGCCAAATATACGCGAGGGGTATTATTTCACTTCGCACTTGCACTATGGATTTAATCCGCAGCGCGTTAATGGGATGTCTTCTGCATTTGCCAAAAAGTGTGGAAGACGCTAGGCGTGAAGCACTGATGGTTGTCATTAGTGCTGGGGATAATGGTTCATCCCGCCCAGTACGTGTGACCATTATCTGTATACTTCTGGAAATCCATTGGTGGTTTTGAAATTATATGAAATTCTGTTATATAAGAAATTTATGAAAATTTCTGAAATTGATTACCATTTTTAATATAACTTTTTATCTTCTGGTTCTGAATTTTATTATTTTGAATCTGAATTTTGTTAATATCGATTCTGAAGTTATATTTTTGAAAACTATAAGAAATAGAAATTTTTATAAATGTTTTAGGGAGGTTACCCTTTTAGAAATGAATTTAAGTTAGTAAACCTCACACTCACTAAGTTTTCGTAGCTCACATTTTATAAATTTTTGTTAAAAACCTCCCTAGGTGTAGGTTCCAGCCGACGGAATACACATTCACCTACATCCGAATGAAAGTGGCTGAAACAATAAAATTTCTGTGAATGTATAAGTGGCAATGCACAAAAGAATATATGACCTTTATTTTTTATTGTAAATATCTTTTGAAGAAATATATTAGCCATAATTTAATTATGGTTAACTTTATTCTGTAATGAAATTAAATTGATTATTTTTGGACTGTATATCTGCAATTATAAATTATTATTCGATTGTAAAGTTCTTGATTTGTAATGAAATTCTGGATTTTTAAACTGATCTATACCAGCGGATCCTCTACCTTGGGGGTCTCTCCTCTTAGGTCCACAACCCGTACTAGATTGTCCTGATGTAGTAGTTCTAGCTTCTGGTCTGTTGGAGGAAGCTATGCTAGTACAGTCCCTTATAAAGTGGCTCTCCTAACCACATCTGTAACATTTAGTGCTACCCTTGAAACACTCGCCTGGATGTGTTTTTCCGCATTTCTTGCACGTCGGCCAATTTTTCCACTCTTTTTTAGTACTCTTAAACCCTATTGGTTGCCTCACCAAACTCCGACTAGATTAGGCCCCATGGCTCTACTTACTACTATATGACCATGTCGATTTCTTACTAGTTTTTGCGGTCTTACGAGGTCCACCATGATAGTCACCTGACCAACTGCATTTCGAATTAAACTTTTTGGGCCTAGGGATGGCCTCTACGCTTCTCTCAACTCTAATAGCTGCTTTTACCAATCCCCCATATTGAGTGTGCGCAGCTGATGCTACATAGGCCCTGATTCTAGCATTGAGGCCTGCCATGAACCTTTTGGCCCTCTGTTCTTCATTATCAGTGATAAATGGAACCAGTTTGGCTAACTCCGAAAATCACTTCTCATATTCAGTTATTGAAAGATTGCCTTGCTCTAACCTGAAAAATTCTTCAATCTTAGCATCTTTGTAGCTTTTTAGAAAGAACTTCTTAAGAAATTCTCTCTTGAATATGACCTAAGTTACTCCCTCCATGTGCTTTCTATGAAGTGCCTTCCATCAATCTTTTGCTCGATCCTTTAATAGGAAGGCTGAATGCGTAACCATCTATTCATCGGTACAACCCATCACTTGGAAGATCTCTTCATTTGTTTCTAACCAAGAGAATGCACGCTCCAGCTCACCTGTTCCATCATAGGGCTTAGCGCCCAATTTGCGAGTGCGTTCGATTGATCCCCCCACCTCACGGGGCTAGCAGAGCGCTGCCACTAGATCTTGGGCCATTTGCTCTATATTAACCTGCACCCTAGTTGGTTTTGCTAATTGAGAGGGTTCTGTATGGGTTTGGCTAACTGGCATGTTAACGGACTTGTCAACGTGCTCCGCCTTGAACGCAGGTGCCTCCGCGACTGGCCTCTTCGTCGTGGGCGACTTTAACGTTGCATGCTTCTATAATATTTAACCAAGAATAAGTATGAAATGCATAAGTTAGAAAGCTAATAATGCATGAAAATAGCATTAGAAATTATGCAATGTGCAAACTAGAACTTTATAGACTCATGCAATTATAAAAACATCATGCTAAAATAAACATCAAAACGTTTACTAAACATTTTCTCAAAATTCTATAAAACCGGGCTCCGATACCACTCTAACAGAATCCAATCCGAATCACTCTATACTAATATCTAGAGGGCCCTATCTGACACTCCGACGGAATCCTCTTTGACCCTATTAATTGGACTAAAAGAAATCCATGGAGCAAACTCTTAAAATCTTTCAATCTTTCCTCACTTTTGAAGCTAGAACGGTTAATATATATATATATATATATTTTTAATGAAAAATCCGATAGCATTATGGCTGTATTTTTTTTTTAATATTCCTAAAATACCTGCAAAGGAAAAATACACTCCCAAATATTTGAAGGAAAAAATTTCGATTTTAATTCGAATGTGGAAACGTGAATCTTAAAAATTTTCAAATAAAACATGTCCAATCAATACTAGTAATAACGATTCAATAATTAATTCATAAGATCGAATCTTACCTTGCATGAAGATTGAATTGATCCCTTTTGATTCGCAGATTCTTCACCACCTGATCTTCCTTGCTATGACTCTTCACAAAAAAAAACTGTGTGTGGGCACAATCTTTTGAAGATTTTTTTGAAGTAGATGGTTATTAGGTGATTTTTAATCAATGGAAATTTTTGGTTCAAGTAGCCAAAAATTCTCTCAATCACCACACTATACCCAATCATAAAAACATCTTTTTATATATATTGGTAAACTAGGACACTTCTTATTTAACAAGGAATCCAAATTCTTATTTTAAATTGAAAGACTTAATTCATATCCAATATGAAATCAAATTCCTTATTGGATAAGAATTCTATTCTTTTAATTTAATATGGAATCTAATTCCCATTAAATTAAAACTCTTTTAATATAATTTAAATGGAATCTTATTCCAAATAAAATTATTATTTCCATTAATTAATTAAATGATTATTTCATTAAACTAAATGATTCTAAATCATAATTAATTTAATGACATCATTTATAATTGAACCCATGACCTCTACAAATAATTAAATAATTAACCATTAATTAAATAATTATAAATATTTAAATAATCAAATTATTTAAATAATTTTTTGAACATGTACATAAATTTATATGTATACCAATAATCGGACAATCAAATTATATTCTTCAACTTGTTTCTTTATGTGGTTGTGAGCTAGCAAAGGGACCAAATGGACCTACAATTTGAGCTCCAATAATATCGGAATTATTAATTAAACTCTTTAATTAATAATTCACTATTATTAACCTTAAAGTTACTCCACTAAAAACTTAAGGTTGTACTCTCAAAATTGTAGATGTTTTACACAATCTGAATTTTCAGTGTCCATCGATTTAATCATTTCATATGGTTCAATCCTCCACGAGTAGTTCATAATTAGAGCTAGGTTATTAAAATCCGTTATACCTTTCTAATTATATCTTGTTCCATTAAGTACCATTGATTCTCTAATGAACAATATATCCATAACAACTTATGAATTTATCTTTTCGTTTACTCGTAAACAGAAAGTTGAGCGCTCTTATTGTTCAAGACCTAAATCAACACTTAAGGGAACTACTCATTTACTTCTTTTAAGAAGGAGTGGATTCCACTATTGTGTAAAATGTTCCCAGCCACTTATTAAATCACATCTCCAAAGTACGAAGCATATTGACCGTAAATCTATAACAGTCTCACCCATGTAAATCAAAAGACATGACCCAACAAATAGGAGTCCATTAAACACTCAGGATTAAGATCAATCCATATATGATCATCTAATCGATAAATAAGAATTTCTTTGTTTAACGGATATTAACAAAAAAATCATTTTATCGAGGTCCAATCCTATATAATCTCTCTTATATAAGTGTCTCCATTTTCATATCGTCATATGAACAATCTCGGATAAGATCATCGTATCAAATACGAAATGGACCGCAGCTGTAGATTTACCACAAATAAAGTACCCAGCTTTGTTTGCTTTCTACGGACTCTTTTGATTACTAATCTCAAACTAAATCCTCTTGTATATAACACTTACATACTTAATTTGAGACTACATAAGTAATCATGGATGTTACATGATATTCGTATGAAGCAAACATTTCATAAATGCACATTAATTTGAATAAAATAAACTTTATTTATTTATAATTTATTTAAACGTTTACAAATTACAATGCTCTTAGGGCACAATGCCTAACAATATTTTCATTTCACAACCCAACTTCTTCCACAACCATACTTTAAAATTTCCTTTCCATTCTCATGCAAAATAAGTCATGTAAAACCACAAGCCATAAGCCACAATGTATAACCAATTCTTACAAACAATTAAGTGAGAAGAACAACCACTTTAACCACTTTCCCTAACTTTAATAAGTTTACAAAACTTTATACAACTCAAAAGAAATAAGAGTAAAAACATTTTATTTAGGTGCTACAAAACATGTCATGAAATGCAAGCAAAATAATTAGCCTTTAGCTTTTACATGACATGCAAAATGATTATTCAAAAGAAGCAATCGTCGAATCCGCACCCACCTATTTCGATAAAGGAGATCTTGCGCCTTGGTCACCCGCACTAGTTCCGGAGAACGTTTTGAAAGTAAAACAAGAAAAGAATGAGTTTATTGAAGCTTAGTGAGTGCTTGTAAGCTTTAAAACAACAACATTTTCCTTTCTAAAATACCTCCATAGAAAAAATTTGAAATAAAATTTTATTTATTAAATGCTCGATTTAAATCTCATACGTTGCATAGCAAAACAAGTACATTTACTATCACATAAATGTACATAAAACTTTTATTATAAACTAGTAAGTATGAACATTGTATCAAGCTACAAACAGTTGCAAAATTCATTTCAAAATGCAATTGTATCATCATTAGAAAGGAGCTCATTTTCAAGGCTAACTTTTTGCCTTCTAAAATGTACCAATTGTACCCCATATTGCTACAACTACACGACAACTAAGCTAACGCTGATCGATATGGAGTCACGTGGTGATTTTGCTACTAATGCCATCTGTGATGCTACAAAGACATCTCAACGATTACGTTCGAAATTTTTCTACATCGTAATGCGTAGCGCGAGAAAACATTCCACACACGTAAAGGTGACGCGATGGACTCTATTCCTCCCAAAGTTAGTGACGCAACCCCTTCTATGACTTTGCCATACACATGTGGGATATACCCGCCGGATGTATAAATCTAAAAGTGTGGGTATACACTTGGCCTTTGAAGCTTATTTGTATAACTTATTTTTGCATAAAACATTTAAAACTAAAAAACTCATTTCTGTTTACATAATCATGAAATAACCTCATTTCCTAATAAGGCTTAAAACTAAAGCTTGGATTTCATTTCTAAACAAAGCTTATACTTGTATAATCATAAATGCTACAATTCTCATACAAAACATCACATCTATCAAAATGCCCATTTTAAGTTCTAAAATGGCATGCACAACCACAAAATGTTTAAAGATTTCAAACAAGCACAAACTTTTATAAAATTATTTTAGCACTCACTTGATTCAAGGCTTTCTAGGATGAGCTTCAATTGCCTTCTCTTGTCTCTCTTGCTTCTTCTTCACCTACACACCACTTTCTAGCTTAGAATGTACTAATTTTAACTACACAAAATTCATCACATTGTTTCTAATTCAACTAACTCATTATAGTGGTATTTTAACTACAATCTTCTCTTCTTGATTTCAACTTAATCAAGGCTTTAAAATTTCGTTTTCTTTCCATCATTCTTACTTATTTTGACAAGCCCCTCTCCTTACTAGGCCTGTCAGCAACCTCACGATAGCCCTCCAGCGGATATCTGATTCAGCTGGAAAGTTTCCGTGAAGTTAAGCCGTTTACTATTTAAAAACTTTTTAAAACTTTCTTTCAATCGCGAAAACGTGAGAAATTTTTTCTTTTTTTCTTTTCAAACCCTTTTCGAAATCGATTTATAAAAAGTTGGGCTGCATGACGACTGTTTTCTAAACATGCCACCCTACAAGTTTAAAAACTTTAACACTTCTAAGGCAAAAAAATCTCAACTTCTGGGCCTTAAGCCCTCAAAACAAATTTCCCCAATTTAATCACAATCATTGTTCGATTCAATATATATATATATATATATATATTGGAATTCATTTTACTTAACATGAACATATAATCAAAATCATCAAGTATAATTTCATTAGCACAAAATATAATTTCATTTCCACATATAATATTCGAATTAAAATAATATTTACAACATATACATTCAAAATATGAAATTAATGCATGATATGAAATTTTCACTTAAAAAACAAAAGCAATGAGATCATGATGCCATCCCACCTACGCACCTACTGAGGCCTCTTTTGATGGACGACTCGTACCTATACCTGAGGAGGATTTTTCAAAAACAATATCAAAAGAGTGGTGAGTATGAAACTTAGCGAGTGGATAACTTTTAACTAAAGTTTACGTTTTCTAAAATATACATATCCTCCCAAAGTAAATTTGGAAAACTAATAATTTTCTTAATAGCTTTTATAAAATTAAAAAAATAGTGTAAGCATAAAACTTTTTCTTTATCTCTTGGAAACTAATAATAATTTTCTTAATTCCTTAATAACTTTATAAAATCATAAAACTATAATATATCTTATAAATATTCTCACGTTCAAAAACTTTTCATAATTTCTCATTTCTTTTCCAAACGACACGTCTAACAATGTGCTTTTATCTTTTTTGTTCTCGCCAAAGGCAACCTAGGGAAACTTATCCTGTCGTGACGGAATTTCTCATCACCACTAGGATTCGGGAATGCTACCATGTATAGTTGCAGATGCGGGAACTCTGGGGTTACGATCCCCCCTTAACATTAGGCAGATCTACATTACCATATACCTGCAGAGGGTGACTGACAGACTCAACCCCCCAAGTTAGTAGACTTTCCCAACCATCTTGTCGTACACGCAATAGTATTTCGGTCGGGTACTTTGGGGATTAGGGTAAACCCAAGGCATCTAAAATCTTTTTCTATAAACTTTTAAAATCTCTTTTTCTCTTTTGCAATAAGCATAAAATAAATTTAACTAAAATTTTTCTTTGCTCTAGTTTATGACTTAAAATTTTAATAATCTTCTTTCCAAGACAAAAGCCTAAACTTTTATAACTATTTTAACATGTTATTTTTACTCAACATAATAACTTAGTTTACTACTAAAATGAATATATTTACAATATAAGTTTGAGAACTTTACTTGCGTCTTTAGAAATTAACAACAAGCTAAAGTTAATTAAATCATAAATTGTAAATAGAATACTTAAATCAACAATGGTTCAAACCATTAATTATAATTTGAATATGAAAATATCACTTGCAATAATTAAATAATGCTATTAAAACTCAAAAAACTAAAAAAATTTAACCACTCAATTGAATTAATCAAATATGATCAAATAAACTCATAAAAACACTTTTTAAAATAATCACTCACAAAAATACAATATGAAACTTGATAAGATACTAGTTGAAATTAAATAAAACTTCCACTCACAACTTGTTTTATCAACTTACTTTTGAAAATGTATGTTAGTGTATGGTCAAGTTATGTTTGTACATGAGCTTAAATTTGAAGCTAATCAACTCCTAAATATACCATAAATCTCATCAATAACTTAACTAATCATAAATTTTTAAAAACCCATCAAACTAACCATAAAATTAACTGACTTACCAAGAACTTCTCTTCAGTTTTCCATGGCTATTTCTTGATAGAAACAAAGAGAAGAGATTGATGGAGACACCTTGGAACCTCTTCTTCTTCTTCTTCTTCCTTCTCATTATTCTTTCTTTTTCTTTCTTCTTTCGGTCTCCTTTTTCTTTTCTCACGGCTTCTTCTTTTTTTTTTTCCTTCTTGGCCGAATGCTTCCTCTCTTCTTTCATTCCATGGGTCAATTTATATATATAACCCTCCAAATGACCATTTTGTCCTTACTTTTGCCTAAAATTAACAAATTGTCATTCATTAGAAACTTGACAAGTGTCCTCATCCTTATCTCTTTGCCAAGTGTCACATGGGTTGCTTGTTTGACTTGTCTTCCTTTAGTCCTTTATGTTTATCTCTTTTCATTTAAGCTTTCCAAAGCATCGGGATTCAGCTTTTCTAGCTTTTGTTTTTTTGAAATTCTAGCAAAATTCTTCGGGGACTATATTCGGACTGCATACATACTCTAGGTGGTCTTGGTGACTCTTAAAAGTTATTTTATGCCCCTTTTCTGCTGTCCATAAAATCATTAAATCGTCTCCGATGATTTCCGGATTGATTTCATTTCAATTCAAATTTCTTTCAAAAAGGTCATTTGGGTTTCTAAATTACCTCTTGAGTATCTTAATACTAATTTAGACCTCTTTCAAAATTTTATGAATCCAAAAATCTTTTCGAAATTCAGATCGGATTCAGAATTATCTCTATTTATCTCTAAATAATTACAAAAATATTACATGGTTACCTAATAATCAAACTAACTATGTAATGCTCTAATTGGGTGTCTTAACATTCAATCCCATGCTTCAAAAAATTCGAAGGGAGTTTAGATTAATGACATCCATATTTCCGATCATAAGGGCATTTTCGTAAAATAACCTTTAGAGCCCTTGAAAATTATTCAAACGGATTCATTTTCACTTCATTCTAGTTTCATTATACTCTATTACTTATTCCGAAACTTGAGATTCACTTGATTTATTTTCCCAAAAAATCACTATTCATTCGAAAAATCACTATTCATGAAATTTCAGGGCTTACATATTCTCACCTACGAACACATCCATCAACACGAAATAATTTTTGAAAGTTTAAAACGAAATTTGGTCTTTTTGGACCGCCTTTGTGACAGGACTCAATCCGAACCTTACCATACTTACGTCTGAAGGGCCCCGCTTGACACCCCAGTGGATTCCTCCTAACCCTACTTAATGGGTTAAAGGGAACTCGCGGAGCCGACCCTTAAATCTTTTCTTATTTAGGACAATTAGAATGGGTTGGATTTTTTTTTTCTTTTTTCAAATGAAAAACTCGACAGCATAACGACTATATTTATAACTTATTTCAAAATAACCTGCAAAGGAAAATACATTTTCAAATGGTTTCATTTTCCAACCCAACTTCTTCCGCAAACATACTTATAACGGCATAAATCAAATTCCCATTTCGTTAATAATCAAAAACATAAAATCATAAATCAAATACTTCGAAATTTCATACCATAGTTCGAAACTTAAAATTTTCAAATATTAATTAAATTTGGACCACTTATTTAATGTTAAGCATATATATTTACATATGATTTTCTTCACATTCAAAATATGAAAAATGTATTTATGCAGGAACACTATCGTGTCATTGCCCAACTTACTCTTCTGGAGGAGCCCTTCTGTTTCGGTCACCCACATCCACACCTGAGGAGGTTTTTAACATAAAAACAGAAAATAATGAGCTCTAGGAGCTCAGTGAGTGTAGGTATTTCTTTTTTTAGCTTAAAATATTTTATTTCTTAAAAATAGATCCTTAAAACTTTTTTTTTTAAATTTCATTTATTATTCTTAAAATTTCTCATAAATTTCAAAACTCATTTCATAGTAAAGTGTGAGTATTAAATCCATAAAATACATACGTGCATAAAATCTCATACATAGCTTATAAAACTAGAAAATCCATAAGGACATCAAAATGTATATAAAACTTACATATGTACATAAAATCTCATGTAACATAAAATTCTTAAACATAAATTTTTATTTAAACTTCAAAGTATATATATATATATATATTTGAAAATTATAATCATGTAAGTACCTACAAATTCATATGAGACTTATAAATCACATATCAACTTAAACTCATTCGTATATAAAACTTCATATACACATAAAACTCAATTTAACTTAGAACTTATGAAATTCAAATCTTAAGTAAGATATAAATTGTACATATGAAAATTTCAACTCATATATACATAAAATTCATATAAACTTATAAAACTGTATATCCTTTAAACTTACACATAAATAAAGATTCATACAGGACTTGTAGGTTATAGATGTATAAAATTAAAATTAATTTCAATACATAGCTCCAAATGTAAAATCCGTAAAACTTAAATATATTTCTAAAACTTCACAGAAAATTCATAATTTATAAAACGTATGAAATAAATTCTCATTTCTTAAACCCTTTTAAAAACTTAAATTTTATTTAGTCGTAAAAACATACTTTAAGCATATAAAATACATTTCTTTGCGTATAACACTTTAAACCCTTACTTAATTTTCGAAAAGCACTATTCATGCCCATAATGCTTACAACCACGCGGAAGCTGTGATAATGCTAACCGACGTGGAGTTACATGGTGCTTTTAACTTACACCAATCGTGACACTTACAAAGACATCCCGTAGTTATGTGCGGAATATTATATCGCTAACCATAACACGAGATAATATTCCACAAAAGTAGAGGCGACACGACAAACTTAAATTCCCCCTGAGTTAGTGACGCTTCCCCCCCTTGACTTGCCATATTATTGTGAGATATACTGGCCGGGTCTAAAACTTACTTATAAAGGTGGGTATACTTATGGCCTTTGAAAACTTTTTTTTTTTTCTTTACTTACTTGGTGCGAAAGCACAAAATATCCTTTTGTACTTATTCATACTTAAACCTCTTATATATATATGTATAAAACTTAATATGAAACTTTGATTTTAATAAACACATAAAATAGCTTAATAAAACCTCATATGAAACTTAGACTAAAATAAACTTATAAAAGGGCTTATTAAAACTTCATATGTACGTATTAATGCAAAATATACATAAATAATCCCTAAAAAGTTCACATTTGCATGAGCTTAATTAATAAAATCATATAAATTACAAACTTAGACTTAATACTTGAATTTCATTTCATACAAACTCATACGTATAACCCATAAATAATAACTTTGCATATGAAATGTCATAAAATGAAATATTCATTTTCACCTCCAAATTAACAATGCGTTTATAAAATGCTTAGCATTTAAAACTAACATAAACACATACATATAATTTCCTTAAATAATCACTTAGGAAATTTTCTTATAATTAACTTTCTTAAGAACTCTGTAAATCCATCATGAACGTTTTAAAATGATATATATCACTTACAATGAAACACCTTCTTATAATTTTCGAATTCGATTGCAAATGCTTTCAAATTAAGTGTAGCACTCACTTTAACTTTAAATTTCCTTAAGTGAACTCCAATAGCCTTCATTGGTTCCGCTTCCTTCCGTTTTACCTACACATCACATAATTGCTCAAAACACACTCATTTTAGCTTCAAAAAGCTTATCACATAACTTACAATTCAACCAATTCATGGAATCACTATTTCACCAACTTACTTCCTTATTCGGTTTCAACTTAATTGAAGCTTTAAAATCCCGTTTTCTTTGCATAAATCCTACTTATTCTTACCTAGGAACACCCCTATACACGTGAAACCATCATTCAAAGCTTGGAACAAAAGTTGGTCTTTTTAGACCTCCTTTGGCCGAATGTGATGCACAGCCCTACCTAGGGCTTTGCTTCACTTCTTCCTTGCTCCACACACCCTTTTGACTCGTATTTAGATCACCCGTAAAACTGTTCTGAAAAATTTCAACAAACGTGACAGGACCCAATCTGAATCTTACCGTACTTATATTCGGAGGGTCCCGTCTGGTACCCTAACGGATTCCTTCTAACCTTACTTAATAGGCTAAAAGAAATTCGTGGAGCGAACCCTTAAAATCTTTTCTTACTAAGTAAAATTAGAATGGGTTGGATTTTTTTTTTTAATTTAAAAATTCGACAGCACAACGACTGTGTTTTTGCTATTCTCAAAATATCTGTAAAGGAAAAATACACTTCCATACACTTTTGTTTTTCCAAACCAACTTCTTTCACAACCATACATTTTAGTCATAAATTCATTTCATAAAAATCAAAAGTATAAAATCGTAATTCAAATACTTTATAACGTATGCAATGATTTAAAAACTAGGAATTTAATGTCACAAATAAATCTAGACCACTTATATATATATATATATATATATACATGATTCTTTTTGAATGCAAAATATGCAACGTATTTATACAAAAGCACGGTCGCGTCATTGCCCACTTACACTTCTGGAGGAGCCCTTCCATCTTGGTCACTCACATCTGTACTTGATGAGGTTTTTAACATAAAACAGAAAATAATGAGCTATAGGAGCTCAGTGAGTGCAGATATTTCTTTTTACCTTAAAATATTTTATTCCTTAAAAATACCTCCTTAAAACCTTTTTAAAATTTCATTTCTTATTCTTAAAATTACTTATAAATTTCAAAACTTATTTCGTTGTAAAGTGTGAGTGATGAATCCATAAAGTACATAATTTCGTAAAATCTCACACATAATTTATAAAACCATAAAACCCATAAGGGCATCAACATACACATAAAACTTATATATACATAAAAACTCCATATAACGTAAAAGTTTTTAAGCATAAATTTTCTTAAATCATAAAGCATGTTTAGGAAAATTATAAATGCATACGTATATAAAATTCGTATGAACTTGTAAATTGAATATAAAGTGAACTTATATATGCTTAAAACTTCATACGTATATATACTTCATTTAATTTAAAACTTAAAAATAATACAACTCTCATTTAAATTACTAAACGTACATATGTAAATTACAACTTATGTAGATAATTAAAATTCATATAAAATTTTGATTTCCTTTCAATACATAGCTTAAAATAGGAAATCCGTAAACTTGCATATATTCATACAACATCATGAAAAAACTTACAACATTAAAACATATAAAAATTCAATTCCATTTCCGTACGTACATTTCCGTAAAGCTCTTATATATATTCATAAAATTCCATAGAAACCTTAGGGGTTATAAAATGCGTAGGATGAAATTCCATTTCTTAACCTTTTTCTCAAAACTTAAATTAATTTAATTGTAAAACGTACTTAAAGCATATTAAATATTTTCCTTTGTTTTCAATGCTCAAAATACTTATTTAATTTTTCGAAAAGCACCATTCGTACCCCATATTTCTTACAACCACGCAGAAGCTGAAATAACGCTAATCGACGTGGAGTCACGTGGCATTTTAACAGATAACAAATGTGACACTTACATACTTACAAAGACATCTCGCGATTACGTGCGGAATGTTACATCGTTAACCATAACACGAGATAATATCCCACAAAAGTAGAGGCGACATGTCAGACTTAATTTTCCTCCTTGAGTTAGTGATGCATCCACCACCACACACACCCCCCCCGGACTTGTCATACTATTGTGGGAAATTTCTTACTTAGTGCAAAAGCACAAAATATCATTTTATACCTAATCGTATTTAAAACCTTATATAAATACGAAATTTCATTTGGAACTTAGGTTTTAAATAAACACATAAAGTGGCTTAATAAAACCTCATATAAATCATATATATTAATGTAAAATATACATAAAAATTCATATTTGTATGAACCTCATATAAATCATAAGGTTTGAAAAACTTATAAGTTAATAACCACTTAATTTCACTTATAGATAAATCAATTACCTTTCTTTACATAATATAAAACATAAAAAGGAAGAGCTTAAAACTTAAAACTTAAACTTAATTTTCCTTTCATACAAATTCATATTTAAAACGATAATTTACCTATGCTAAAGGTCATAAAATTAGAGTATTCATTTTGAATATTAAAATAACACTACACTTACAAAATGCTTGAGACGTAAAACGACGTAAATGCATATATGACTTACTTAAATCATCGCTTAGGATATTTTCTTATAATTTAATCCCATAAAGAGCCTTATCAAGCCACCATAAAATTTTCAAAATAAGATATAACACTTATAATAAAACATATTCTTAAGATTTTCAAATCCAATTGAAAATACTTCAAAATCAAGTATAGCACTCACCTTAAATTCGAATTTCCTTAAGTGATTCCAATAGCCTCTTTTGGTTTCGTCTACTTGTCCTTCACCTACACATCACATCTGTGCCTAAAATAAGCTAAACTTAACCATACAAAACTCAATACATAACTTAGAACTCAATTAATTCACTTAAAAACTATTTTACCTACTTACTCTCCTATTCGGTTTCAACTTAATCGAAGTCTTAAAATTCCATTTTCTTTGCATGAATCCTACTTATTCTTACCTAGGAACACCCCCATATACACGAAACCATCATTCGAAGTTTGAAACAAAAAGTGATAAAAACACACCCTCTTTGGCCGAATGATATACCCAGCCTTCCCCATTGATTTTCTTTGCTTAATTTTTGTTCCAATCACCTCCCTAACTCGCATTTAGATCATCCCTAAAACGGTTCTGAAAATTTCCAACTAATGGGTGTCCAAACCTAGGAAAAACCTTAATTTTTCATCACTTTTTAAGTGCCATTTCCATAATTTTCATTCTACTTCTCATTTCTTCTTTCCTTATGGTTTCCTTAATGTCATACATACTTTGACATATTCATTTAATGTATGAAAACACATACATGGGGTGATATTTCATAATTTCCATCAATACCCTTCACCTAAAGCCATAAACTATAAGTTGTCTTAATTGATTCTCAACATATTTTTAAACTTATCCTAGGTTTGCTTAGCATGAATTCCACATGGAATCATGCTTAATAACATCAAATAACCTTGGTTCCATACTTCCCTAATTATGGTCTTACATAGCCTATCACATAAACACTTCATTTCATTCAATTTTTGCATTTTATTTCATTCAAGCATTTTGTCAAACACTTGGTGAGCATGAAAATTCATTTAAAATCAATTCAACCAATTTAGTGATCATTCCAACAAAACCCTAACATATCAAACCTAATGATTTCCATATAGTTTGTACTTATTTTTGGTGTCATAAATCTCCACTTAAATCATACATAAAAAACATCATAAAAAATTCAACCAAAACATCACTCAAACATCATCACCAAATCAACACAATATCATGGAAATAACTTCAAAATTCATAAAACTAACCTTGATTTTTATTGCTCTTACTTCCAAACTTGTTTTCCTAGCTTAGGGAAGCTTGAATCCATGATTTGGAGGTGAAAATTGGCTTGAACCAACTTGGATCATCATTTCTCCCTTTTGGCCGAACCAACCACACTCTTTTTCTCTCATTTCTCTTCTTCGCTCGGCCTAAGTGTGTGTTTGAGTGCGTTTGGCGAGAATTGAAGCAAAATTGGAAAAGTCAACATATTTATATTTTTAACAATTCCATAATGACCATCATGTCCCTTAATTAATTATACTTTGGCCCTTAACTCTTGCTTATTCTATCTTGGCCCGTTCCATGTAATCTTATTTCATTTTGATCCTTACTTCACTTTCTCTTAATCCCACTTTGACCACAAGTAGGAAAACTTATTTCATTTTAGTCCCTTGTCATACTTACTATTCACTTAATATCATTTATAATTCATTCCGAAATAAATTCAAAATTAATTCTATGATCACCCATTTATTAAATTGACTTTACAATACTCAAATTAGATCTCTTAGAACTCAATCCATCGCTTCGAAAAAAGTTTAAACGGAGTTTAGGTCAACTGTATTCACAATCCTGTCCATAAGGGCATTTTCGTTAGGTAACTTTCGGAACTTTCAAAAACTATCCAAACGGACTTATTTTTACTCCGTTTCAGTTTATTGGTCTTGCTAATCATTTTAAATATTTTCGATTTTTGGGGTCCGTCTCAAAATTTCACTATTCATCGAATACTATTCACCCGAAAATATTACTATTCATTTGTAAATAAGGTCGAGGGCTTACAAAACGGGTGTCCAAACCTAATAAAAACCTTATTTTTTCATCACTTTTTAAGTGCCATTTTTATCATTTTCATTCTAATTCTCATTTCTTCTTTCCTTAATGCTTCCCTAATATCATACATACTTAGACATATTCATTTAATGCATGAAAACACATGCATGGGGTGATATTGCATAGTTTCCATTAATGCCCTTTATTCTAAGTAATAAAGGCCAAATTATCCAAATGAATTCCTAACATTATTATAAGTTTTTCATAGGCTTCCTTATCACTTTTTCAACATGAAACCACACTTAATAATCTCAAATGACATTGGTTCCATACTTCCCTCATCATAGTCTTACATGGCCTAATCCATAATTAATCCATTTTATTCAATTTTTACATTTTTCTTCACTTAGGCATTTTATCAAACACTTGGTGTGCACCAAAATTCACTTAAACCAATTCAATCAACTTAATGGTTATTCCAACAAAACCCCAACACATCAAACCTCATGATTTCCATATAGTTTATACTTATTTTTGGTGTCATAAAATTCCACTTAAATCATATATAAAAACCCATATAAAAAACCCAACCAAACACCACACAAACATCATGGAAATAACTTAAAAAGTGATGGAATTTTACCTATTTTTGGCTTTGATCTTGTTCCAAGTTTGTTTTTCTAGCTTAAGGAAGCTTGATCACTTGATTGGAGACTTAAAAATGGATTGAACTAGCTTGATCACCCCTTTCCTATGCTTGGCCGAACATCACCCTTCTTCCTTGTCTATGTCTTGGCCTTGGTGTGTTTATGAGTGAAAGTGGCGAGAAAAATGAAGCAAAATTTGACTAAGTGGTGATATTTATACTTATAAACTTTTCATAATTAACTCTTGCTTATTCCACCTTTGCCCATGTCATGTAAATTTAGTTCAATTTAATCCTTACTTCACTTTCTCTTAATCTCACTTTGACCCTAGGTAGGAAAACTTGTTTCATTTTAATCCTTTATCATACTTGCTATTCACTTAATGCTACTTACAATTATTTTGAAATAAATTCCAATTTAATTCTAGAATCACTCATTCATGAAATTGACTTTACAATACTCTAATTAGATCTCTTAGGACTCAATCCATGGCTTTGAAAAATATTTAAACGGAGTTTAGGTCAACCGTAGTCACAATCTAGTTCATAAGGGTGTTTTCGTCGGGTAACTTCCAAAGAACTCATTTTTACTAAGTTTCAGATTTATTGAGTCTTACTAATCATTCTAAATATTTTCGATTTTCTAGAGTCCGTCTCAAAATTTTACTATTCATCGAGTGCTATTCACCCAAAGATACTATTCACCCAAAAATATTATTATTCATTCGTAAATAAGGTCGAGGGCTTACACTTTGGCCAAATAAACCCTAGCCACTTTCCTATTGATTTTCTTTCATTCATTTTTAGTCTTAGCATGTCCTTAATTTTTCCCTAGGTCATTTCAATTGTTACTTAGTTAAAATATGGCCATTGAGTGAAGGTTCCTTGTCAATACCCTTAAATTTCCATCACTAAACCTTACACAAATTTCATGATTTCACATTTTAAGCTTGTATCTTTTATCCTTAGGGTTCTTCTACATCTTCATGCTTAAAATAATCATTCTATCATGAGAATGCATCAAGGAAATGAAATTACATTATTCCTTTCTCCTAACCAAATACTACATCAAGCTTCCAACTCATTTAGTTTTTTAATTTTAACATTTCCACCTACCATTTTGAAACTTCTTACACATGAAATCAAACTCATATTCATGGAACTCGAGTTGAACCACATACCCCTCACTATGGCCGAATACACCCTATCATGGATCTACTCCATTTCATTCATTTTTTTCATGCTTTTCAAGCCATAATTTCTCATTACAAGTCATCAAACACTTTAACTACAACTTAGATTAATCTAATTCAACTTTAGGGCATAATCTAATATAAACCCTAACTTACTTACCATGAGTGTTTGTGCCCCAATAATCGTTTCCTTGATGTTTCCTTGAGATTCTACACTTGATTGCACCAAAAATCTACATAAAACCCAAAACAAAATTGATTAGAGCACAAAAATACAATTTTAATATTAGAAAACTGATTGCATTTGTCAAAATATGTTATTTAATTAAACATTTTTATTTGATTATTTTTATGAATACAGTTGGTTTGATAATTTGATTTAATGTATTTTTATGCTCATAAAACTGATAAGTTTGACATAATTTATGGGTACTTATTTTGGGTTTGTGATATTTTTCAGAAGAAGAATCAAGAGATCCAATTTAAAGAACATCAACTCAAGTGCACAAAACCCGAATGTTATCAAGGATCATCATATAAATATAAGTCAGACCTAAATGTCTCAAAGCTCACACACTTCCACCAACAAATCATTTTCAAATTTGAAAATGGTTGAGTAATTTGTGGTGATTGGTTGAAATTTGATTTGTTTCTCAAATTGAAGAAAGACGAAGTGATTTGTGGGGATGAGTTGACATTTGATTTGAATTTCAAAATTTGAAGAAAGATTGAATGATTTATGGGGATGAGTTGACATTTGATTTGAATTTTAAATTTTGAAAAATGACCAAATAAGTTGTGGTGATGAATACGGAAAGATTTTGAAATTGAAAGCTTTCCTTTTGGGTGAAAGGAAGATTCTCTGGAGAGTCAACTTCTTGCTTCTATAAATAGGGCGTTTGACAGCATAACAGGGGAACGAATTGTCAGAGAAAATAAGTGTTTCAAAAAGAAATTATCTTGCTGAATTATTTTCAAACTTTCTTTGTAGAATGTGTGAAATAATGGATAAGTTAGGCTAAAGTTAGAGTAGAGCTGAGGGGTGATCTTAATTATAAGGATATTTTTATTCAAGTTTGATTTTCTTAAAATTCTTAAATATTTATGTTGAATTCTTTTTGAAGTTCTAATTTCAGAGATTATATTTTGCAATTTAATATAAATTCAGTCACGCTTTCTTTATGTGATTTACGTTGAAATTATAATTTCTGATTTGATATAATTATAAGTTGATTTTCGACTGCAATATTATCAAATTGATATATTGTCATTCTTAGATAACTTAAAATTATATCCAAGTTTGTTCTTAAATAGAAAGAATTTTACAAATATTATTGGCATTTTTTATTTGATCTTCAAATCTAAATTTTTGTATTGTCTATTTAGGATGTGAAACATACAATTGAGTGGCAAATAGAAATCAAACTTAATAACAATAAAATAAACAATTAAGTGACCCTTAAACCTTACTATTTTCTCTATTGGTTTTTTTATTATTGTTTTGATTCATTCTTCATTTTAAAACTCTCAAGCAATTCTCCTTATAATTCTTCTCTATTATTTACTTGTAAAACCTCATTATTTTGAATTCTTCTTGTTATTTAACTTCTCTGTGGGATCGATACCTTTAAGCTATACTATGATAATTGTTTAGTTGAATGTGATATTTTAGGCTTAACCAAAATTTGGTGCCGTTGCCGGGAAAGGTAAAATCAACAAAAGGGTTCGAAAATGGTACGTTTTTATTTTTGTTTATTAGTTTTGTTTATTTTAATTTTGTGAATATTTATTTAATTTTTTTTTGGCATTATTAATTTTGTTTATTCTCCCTTTGCATACAATTTATTTTTAGGATTGTATTTTTATTCTTTATTTTTCTTTTTCTTCTAAGACCTTAAAAAAAAATCACAAAAAAAAAAAGTGCATAAAGTGAATGAATCGAACTAGAGAGGAACGGGAAAGATTTTTTAGAAGAATTGAATTAGAATTGCCATTTGATTTAGCTAGTGAAGCTGCTTTTGAATTTGATACATCCTCTAGTTCATCCTCTCGTTCCACAAATATGAGTGAAAATGAGGAAGTCCTTGCTAGGTCCTTAAAAGACTACTTGCACTCTACCCGCATTGCCACACCATCATGCATAATGTTCCCCCCAAATAGGTCATGAATAGATTTCAAACCTAGAATGATTCAATTACTACCTACCTTTCATGGTTTAGATAGTGAAAATCCATATGTGCGTATCAAGGAATTTGAATAGGTAGTGGCCAGTTTCCATTACCAACGTAATGCAACAGGATCGATTAGGTTGAAATTTTTTCCTTTCTCCCTAAAAGATAAAGCAAAGAGTTGGTTATACTCCTTGAGACTGAGATCCAAATGTACATGGGTAGAAATGACACAAGCTTTCTTTAACAAAATATTTTCCGAACCATAAGACCAATAACCTTAAGCAACGGATCTCCACATTTTCCCAAAAAGATAATGAAACTCTATATCAAGCTTGGGAGAGGTTTAAAGAATTACAAAATTTATGCCAAAACCATAGGCAAGAGTTGGCGCATAGTTAGCTACTTTTATGATGGATTTATTGGTAAAGAGCGAAAATTTGTTGAGACAATGCGAAATGGGGATTTTCTCCTTAAAGAACCTGATGAAGCAATTAAGTTTTTAGATGAGCTTACTAAGAAAGCTCACACCTGGACTGGATCTAGTGCTAATGATAGTAGTAGTAAGTCCAAAACTAGTGAAATTTACCATATGAGAGGTGAGGATAACCTTAAGGCTCAATTAGAAATTGTCACTAAAAAACTTGATGCTCTAACAGTTGCTAAGGAAATTCTCAAAATGCTTGTTTTGTCTGTGGAGGAGTGGATTATTTTGCACAGGATTGACCTACCTGTGGAGAGATGTGAGGGGTATACGAGGAATAGTGCAATGCCCTTGGGATGTTTCAGAAGTCGTACTCGCCTTACTCCATTACATACAATCTTGACTGGTGAAATCACCCAAATTTTAGTTGGAAATCTGAAAACAACCAGCCTACATCATCTACCAATCAATGGAAACCTGAAGCAGCACCCCAAAGGTCTTATCCTCCTCCATACAATGGTCCACTACAAAGATCCTCTTTAGAAGGAACCCTGCAAGCATTTATGGAGGCACAAAATAAGACAAACTAGAAGTTTGAAGCTACTCTTACATAGGGGGTAGAAGAGAAAAAAGAAATTAAAAGTCAAATCACAAAACTCACCAATTCTTTGACGAAACATGAGCAAGGAAAGTTTTCATCTCAACCTTAATCAAATCATAAGGGGCAACATATGGCATAATCTTCAAATGCTCAAAATAGCAAAGAAGTGAATGCTATTATCACTCGTAGTGGTAAGATATTGGGCGAACCAACTTTGCTAAGTCCACTGGACGATAAAAGCCCTACCACTACTCCAAGTAGTTTTGAAGATGTCTCTCTACAAGAGCCTGAAAAGAAAATTCAGGAGCAAATGTCATTTCCCCAAGCTGTCCGAACAGGAAAAATACCAGAAAATCGATGTGAGATTTTTGAACACCTTAAACAAGTTAAAGTTAACTTGCCTTTGTTACATGTGATCAAATAGGTACCAGCTTATACTAAAGTGATCAAAGATCTATGTATTGCGAAGAAGAAGCACCACGTTAAGAAGACCGCATTCTTGAGGGAATAGGTAAGTGCGGTGATTGATCAAAAGACATCACACAAATATAAAGATCCAGGATGTCCCACAATCACTTGTCAAATTGGGACACATGAGTTCGGTCAGGCTTTACTGACTTTGGTGCGAGAGGCAATTTAATGCCTTATTCCATTTACTTACGTTTGGGTCTATGAGAGATGAAACCCACATCTGTTGTACTACAGCTAGCTGATCGATTTGTGCGACGACCGAGGGATAATAGAAGATGTTTTGCTCTAAATCGATAAATTCTACTATCCTGTAGATTTTTTGGTCCTGGATACTCAGTCCGTGGTTAATATAGAGTCTCAGATTCCATTTATTTTAGGAAGACCTTTCCTTGCGACAAGCCAATGCCCTTATCAACTGTAGGAATGGTCTCATGAAGCTATCATTTAGGAATATAACTCTAGAGGTGAACATTTTTCATGTTGGAAAACAACCACAAGAAGATGATGAATGCTATCTTACTTATATGATAGACTCACTTATATAGGAGGAAGCACACATAAGGGAAGACTCTAATTCTTTAGAAAATCTCTTCCATGACTTTGATTTTGAATCTTTGCAATATCCTGATAAGGTTTGTAATGTTTCTGTTGTTTTTTATGACACATAGGATAAGCAAAAGAGATTTTGGCAGCCACACTTCGAGGAATTGCCTAATAAGAGAGAAAAACTAAAGCCATTTGCTTTAGAGACACTAAAAGTTGAGTTGTCCCCACTACTTAAAGGATCGAAACATGCATTCTTGGGTCCAAGTGATACATTTCCTATTATTTTTTCTTCCAAACTTAGTGTTGAACCAGAAGAGAAATTGATAAATTTATTGAGAAAACATAAATCTGCACTAGGTTAGACCATAGCTGACATAAAAGGTATTAGCCCACTTATTTGTTCTCATAGGATCCATCTAGAGGAAAATAGTAACACATGTAGAGACCCCCAATGAAGATTGAATCCCACAATGAAAGAAATTGTTAAAAAAAATGTCTTAAAACTGTTAGATGCAGGAATCATATATCCTATTTTTGATAGTAAATGGGTTAGTCTTACGCAGGTAATGCTAAAAAAATCTACGGCAACAGTGATAAAAAATGATAAGGGAGTTCTTGCACCCACAAAGATAGTGACTGGGTAGCATATATGTATAGATTACAGAAAGTTGAATTTGGCCACCCGAAAAGACCATTTCCCACTTCCATTTATCGACCAAATTTTAGAATGTGTGGCTGGTTATCCTTTCTATTGCTTTCTTGATGATTATTCTGGATATTATCAAATAGAGATAACTATAGAAGATCAAGATAAGACAACGTTTACATGCCCTTTTGGCACTTTTACTTTTTGTCGAATGCCTTTTGGTTTATGTAATGCATCAGCTACTTTTCAATATTGTATGATGAGCATATTTTCTGATATGGTTGAAAAATGCATGGAAGTTTTTATGGATGATTTGACTGTTTCTGGTGATTCTTTTGATTAATGTCTGCTGAACTTGGAAGCTGTTTTGAGTAGGTGTGAAGAAAAAGGCCTCATGCTCAACTGGGAGAAATGTCATTTCATGGTATCTTCTGGGATTGTTTTAGGGCATATCGTGTCTGAAAGAGGGATAGAGGTTAATAAGTTTAAAAGTAGAGGTGATCTCTAAATTACCTACCCCTAAAACGGTAAAAGATGTTCGATCCTTTCTTGGACATGCTGGATTTTACAAGAGGTTTATACAGAACTTTTCTGTCATATCTCAACCATTGTGTAATCTCTTGATCAAAGAAGTTGAGTTCAACCGGACTCCAGAGTGTGATGAAGCATTCAAAACACTCATTACCAAACTCACTACTGCTTCTATCATATAGCTACCTGATTGGAACCTACCGTTTGAAATTATGTGTGATGCCAGTGATTACACTGTAGGAGCTGTCTTAAGTCAGCGAAGGGAGGGGAAGCCCTTTGTTGTTTATTATGCTAGTAGGACCTTAAATAGTGCTTAAAGGAATTATTCTACGACTGAGAAAGAACTACTAGTTGTTGTTTTTGCATTAGATAAATTTTGTACTTATTTGATTGGTTCACCTATTATTGTTTTTACTAACCATGCAGCCCTTAAGTATCTTCTTTCTAAAAAGGATGCTAAGGCATATTTGATTAGGTGGATACTTCTTTTCTAGGAATTTGATCTGATAATCAAGGATAAGAAGGGTAGTGGAAAATGTTATGGTTGATCATTTGTCTCAGTTTGGAGTATAATGATGCTGCCGATGCTCTACCCATTCGAGATGATTTCCTTGATGAACAACTATTCATCATAAACCAAGTACCTTGGTATGCACATATTGTCAATTACTTGGTTACTGGTGAAGTTCCAACACTTTGTAGTGCATAAGACAAACGTAAGTTTTTGGTTGAGGTAAGAAATTTCTATTAGGATGATCCTTATTTGTATAAGTATTACCCCGACCAAATCATGAGAAGATGCATTCCAGAAATTGAGGTAAATAATGTTTTGAACTTTTGTCATTCTGAGGCATGCGGAGGTCATTTTTCCATAAAAAAAAAAAAAAAATTGCTTCAAAGATTTTGCAGTGTGGTCTTTATTCGCCCATTTTATTCAAAGACATTAATAATTTTTGTCGTTCTTATGAAAGATGCCAAAAGTTAGGTGCATTAACCCGTCAGCATATGATGCCTCTTAACCCTATACTTGTTATTGAGATATTTGATTGTTGGGGTATTGATTTATGGGTTCTTTTCCATCTTCCTTTGGTTATCTTTATATTCTTCTTGCTATTGATTATGTGTCTAAATGGGTCGAGGCGGTGCCTTGTCGTACTAATGATAACACTGTTTTGGTCAAATTTTTAAAAGAAAATGTGTTATCTAGGTATGGTACACCATGTGTCATCATCATTGACCAAGGAACACATGTCTGTACCCGTTCTTTTGAGGCTTTAATGCGCAGGTATGGTGTTCTTCACAAAGTTTCAACTGCATATCATCCTCAAACCAATGGACAAGCTAAGTTAGCAAATCGAGAGGTCAAGCAAATTCTAGAAAAGACAATCAATCGCAACCGTAAAGATTGGTCTTTACGTCTTTCTGATGCACTTTGAGCATACTGGACTGCTTACAAGACTGATCTTTAGAATGTTTCCATACCGACTTGTTTTTGGAAAAGCCTGTCATTTACTTGTGGAGCTGGAGCATAAGGCTTATTGGGTAGTTAAGGCCCTTAACTTTGATTTGAATGTTGCAGGTCTTCAAAGGAAGTTACAATTAATAGAGATAGAAGAGTTAATAAACGATGCATATGATAACTCCAAGATTTACAAAGTGAAACTGAAAGTAACTCATGACAAATAGATCCTGAGAAAGAATTTTGAGCCAAACCAACAGGTGCATCTTTATGACTCCCAATTGCATCTTCACCCTGGAAAGCTACAATCCAAATAGACCGGTCCATATATGGTGAAATGTGTTTTTCCCAATGGTGTTGTTGAGGTTCAAAACCCAACTGATGGACGAATTCTCCAAGTGAATGAACAACGGTTGAAACATTTTGTGAAGAGAATAGCCCAACCTAAGAAGCTCACACTTGCGGCCCCTGTCTACCACAATTGATCAAGTTGTATCTTTCTGTAATGCATTTTCCTACTTTTTATTTATTTTTAGTTGCTTTGTTTTTCTTTGGTTTAGTTTGTCTTATTTATTATTTGTTTTTTCTAGTTTTTTTTCTCATCCTTAACATTCCTTTAATTTGATTGTCTCTCATTGAAGTGTCATTAAGGTGTCCTTTGTTCTTTTATTTTCTTATTCTTTTGTGATAGTGAGGACACTATCAGATTTAGGTTGGGGGTGGTGGCTTGTGCATGTTTATATTTTGCAAAAAAAAAAAAAAAAACTAATTGATTGTCTATTTCTATTGTAATTCTTGTTTAAACTGGTTTACATTTCATGTGCGAAGTCTTATGGTAAGATGAATGTTCAATGCATATAATCAAGAAAAATCACATGTTTAAGTGCATATATATATATATATATATATTTTAATCTCACATATTTTTTGCGAGTGAGTGGAGAGATTGAGAAAACAACTTATAGCACTTTAATTGATCTTTTGAACTAATTAAGTTGTTGTTTAGATTGTCATTCTCGATTTATTGGATATGCTTTAAGTGATATTGGTTAAAAAAATAAAATATTGAGCCTTTGGAAATCACGTTTGCTCCTTAGGGTGAGAAACTTTGTATTACGTGAGAAACTCTATATTTTTGTGCTTATTCTAAAAAAAAAAAAAAAAGCAAAAAAAAAAAAAAAAATTGATGAAAAAAAAAATTGTTGATTCAATTATAATAAAGTCTTCCATTAGCTTTGAAGACAATTCTTCTTTTAGGGAATATTTTTCTCCTCTTTTCTCACTAGGCACTATTTAGGTTGACCATTTAAATCTTGAAGCAACATTATGAAAAGAATGAATAATTCTGAATAGTTAATTTTTCTATCAATTGATTAATGTTTGTTCATTTGTTTGTCCTAAAAATTGCCCATCCATTTAAGTTTTTTTCTGTTTTTCCAACTCCATGAGTGAAATCCCCTCCATTTAAATTGATATTTTCACCTGTGAGGATATGGAGTTGAGACTTTCACATGTTCAAATTTTTCAATGGCTATATGTATTGGGGTTCGTGGTAAGAAAGTTATGGCTTAGTTCATGTTTTGTTTCTTGTTTATGCTTGAATTGCTAAGGGACTAGCAATAAGCTTGTTGGGGGTTGTGATTAGAGCACAAAAATACAATTTTAATATTAGAAAATTGATTGCATTTGTCAAAATATATTATTTAATTAAACATTTTTATTTGATTATTTTTACGAATGCAGTTGGTTTGATCATTTGATTTAATGTATTTTTATGCTCATAAAACTGATAATTTTGACATAATTTATAGGTATTTATTTTGGGTTTGTGAAATTTTTCAGAAACAAAATCAAAAGACTCAATTTAAAGAACATCAACTCAAGTGCACAAGAGTCAAATGTTATCAAAGATCATCAGATAAATATAAGTCAGACCCTAAATATCTCAAGGCTCATACATTTCCACCAACAAATCATTTTCAAATTTGAAAATGGTTGAGTAATTTGTGGTGATTGATTGAAATTTGATTTGTGTCTCAAATTGAAGAAAGATGGAGTGATTTGTGGGGATGAGTTGACATTTGATTTGAATTTCAAAATTTGAAGAAAGATTGTGTGATTTATGGGGATGAGTTGACGTTTGATTTAAATTTTAAATTTTGAAAAATGACCAAATACGTTGTGGTGATGAATATGGAAAGATTTTTAAATTGAAAACCTTCCTTTTGGGTGAAGAGAAGATTCTCTGGAGAGACAACTTCTTACTTCTATAAATAAGGCATTTAACAGCACAAAAGGGGAACGAATTTTCAGAGAGAAAATCAGTGTTTCAGAAAGAAATTATCTTGTTGAATTGTTTTCATACTTTCTTTGTAAAATGTATGAAATAATGGGCAAGTTAGGCTAAAGTTAGAGTGAGGCTGAGGGGTGATCTTCATTGTAAGGGTATTATTATTCAAGTTTGATTTCTTTTAAGTTCTTAAATATTTATGTTGAATTTTTTTTTAAGGTCTAATTTCAAAGATTATATTTTGCAATTTCATATAAATTCAGTCATGCTTTCTTTATGTGATTTACGTTGAAATTATAATTTCTGATTTGATATAGTTATAAGTTGATTTTCGACTGCAATATTATCAAATTGATATATTGTCATTCTTAAATAACTTAAAATTATATCCAAGTTTGTTTTTAAATAGAAAGAATTTTACAAATGTTATTGGCATTTTTTATTTGATCTTCAAATCTATATTTTCCAATTGTCTGTTTGGGATGTGAATCATACAATTGAGTAACAAATAGAAATCAAACTTAATAACAGTAAAATAAACAATTAAGTGACCTTCAAAGCCTTACTATTTTCTCTATTGGTTGTTTTATTATTTTTTTGATTCATTCTTCATTTTAAAACTCTCAAGCAATTCTCCTTCTAATTCTTCTCTATTATTTACTTGTAAAACCTCACTGTCTTGAATTCTTCTTGTTATTTAACTTCTCTGTGGGATCGATGCCTTTAAGCTATACTACGATAATTTTTTAGCCGAAGGTGATATTTTGGACTTTGCCAAAATTTTGCAATGTTACCGGGAAAGGTAAAATCAACAAAAGAGTTCGAAAACGGTATATTTTTATTTTTGTTTATTAGTTTTATTTATTTTAATTTTGTGAATATTTATTTAAATTTTTTTCATTATTATTATTTTTGTTTTTCCTCCCTTTGCATAAAATTTATTTTTTGGATTGTGTTTTTATTCTTTGTTTTTCCTTTTCTTCTAAAACCTTAAAAAAAAAAAAAAAAAAAAAAAAAAAAAAAAACGTGCATACGGTGAATGAATCAAACTAGAGAGAACCGAGAAAGATTTTTGAGAAGAATTGAATTAGAAATTCCATCTGATTTAGCTAGTGAAACTGCTTCTAAATTTTATACATCCTCTAGTTCATCCTTTATTTCCACAAATATGAGTGAAAACGAGGAAGTCCTTGCTAGGTTCTTAAAAGACTGCTTGCACCTTACCCGTATTGCCACACCTTCATGCATAATGTTCCCCCCAACTATGCCACGAATAGATTTCAAACCTGGAATGATTCAACTACTACCTACCTTTCATGGTATAGATAGTGAAAATCCATATGTGTATATTAAGGAATTTGAAGAGGTAATGACCACTTTCCATTACCAACCTAATGCAACAGAATCGATTAGGTTGAAATTTTTTCCTTTCTCCCTAAAAAATAAAGCAAAGAGTTGGTTATACTCTTTAAGACCGAGATCCATGGGTACATAGACAGAAATGACACAAGCTTTCTTTAACAAATATTTTTCAAACCATAAAACCAATAACCTTAAGCGACAGATCTCCACATTTTCCCAAAAATATAATGAAATTCTATATCAAGCTTGGGAAAGGTTTAAAGAATTACAGAATTTATTATAAGCCCTCGACCTTATTTATGGATGAATAGCAATATTTTTGGGTGAATAGTATCTCTGGGTGAATAGTACTCGATGAATAGTGAAATTTTGAGATAGACCCTGGAAAATCTAAAATATTTAGAATGATTAGTAGAACCCAATAAAACTGAAACAGAGTAAAAATGAGTCCGTTTGGGTAGTTCTTGAAGGTTCCGAAAGTTACCCAACGAAAACGCCCTTATGGACAGGATTGTGAATACTGTTGACCCAAACTCCGTTTGAATTTTTTTCGAAACCATGGATTGAGTCTTAAGAGATCTAATTAGAGTATTGTAAATTCAATTTGATGAATGAGTGACCATAGAATTAATTTGAAATTTATTTCGGAATGAATTGTAAATGGTATTAAGTGAATAGTAAGTATGACCAGTGACTAAAATGAAATAAGTTATCCTACTTGTGGTCAAAGTGGGATTAAGAGAAAGTGAAGTAAGGATCAAATGGAGATAAGTTTAGATGAAATGGGCCAAAATGGAATAAGCAAAAGCTAAGGGCCAAAGTATAATTAATTAAGGGACATGATGGTCATTATCAGATTGTGAAAAATATAAATATGTTGACTTCTCAAATTTTGCTTCATTTCTCGCCCAAACACACCAAATGAAGAAGAAAAAAACCGTGAGGTGGAGAGAGTGATGGGATAGATTCGACCAACTAAGAGGAGAAGATGATCAAGTGGTTTCATGCCAATTTCACCTTCCAAATCAAGTAATCAAGCAACCTTGAGTAAAAGAACAAGCTTGGCACAAAATCAAAGTTAAAAATAGGTGAGTTCTATCACTTTTAAATGTGTTTGTGGTGGTTATTCATGATGTTTGTGTGATGTTTTGGTGGGATTTTTGACATGGGTTTTTATGTGTTATCTAAGTTGAATTTTATGAGATAAAAACTAAGTATAAACTATATGGAAATCATTAGGTTTGGTGTGTTAGGGTTTTGTTGGAATGAATATTAAGTTGCTTGAATTGGTTTTAAGTGAATTTTTATGCCCACCAAGTGTTTGATCAAATGCCGAAGTGAACAAAAATGTAAAAATTGAATGAAATGAATTAATTATGTATTAGGTCATGTAAGACTATGATGAGGGAAGTATGGAACCAATGTCATTTGAGATTATTAAGTGTGGTTCCATGTTGAAAAAGTGATAAGGAAACCTATGAAAAAACTTATAATAATGTTAGGAATTCATTTGGATAATTTGGCCTTTATAACTTAAAGTGAAGGACATTAATGGATACTATGAAATATCATCCCATGTATGTGTTTTCATGCATTAAATGAATGTGTCTAAGTATGTATGACATTAAGGAAGCATTAAGGAAAGAAGAAATGAGAATTAGTATAACACCCAAAATTTCATAAATAGTGTTTCTGAAGGAATAGTATTTTCAGAGGAATAGTATTTACGGACAAATAGTACTTTTAGATGAATAGTATTTTCATATGACTAGTATATCCAGATGAATGGTGTTATCGGATGAATAGTATTCTTGGATGAATAGTGATTTTTCTACAAAATGGACCAAGTGAATCACAAGTTTCAGAATAGGTATTAGAGTATAATGAAACTAAAACGGAGTAAAAATGAGTCCGTTTGGATAGTTTTTGAAGGTTCCGAAAGTTACCCTGACGAAAACGCCCTTATGGACAGGATTGTGAATAATATTGACCTAAACTCCGTTTGAACTTTTTTCAAAGCCATGGATTGAGTCCTAAGAGATCTAATTAGAGTATTGTAAAGTCAATTTGATGAATGGGTGACCATAGAATTAATTTGGAATTTATTTCGGAATGAATTATAAATTGTATTAAGTGAATAGTAAGTATGACAAGGGACTAAAATGAAATATGTTTATCTACTTGGGGCCAATGTGGAATTAAGAGAAAGTGAGTTATGGATCAAGTTGAAACAAGTTTGCATGAGATGGGCCAAGGCGGAATAAGCAAGAGTTAAGGACCAAAGTATAATTAATTAAGGGACATGATCGTCATTATGGAATTGTTAAAAATATAAATATGTTGACTTTTCTAATTTTGCTTCATTTTACGCCAAACACACCAAATGGAAGAAGAAAACCGAGAGTTGAGAGAAATGGGAGGAGAACATTCGGCCATGCATGGAGGAAGATGGATCATGTTGTGTCAACCAATTTTTAAGCCTCCAATCAAGTGATCAAGCTTCCCTAAGCTAGAAGAACAAGCTTGAAACAAGATTAAGGCAAACTAAGGTGAGTTTTATGGTTTTTAAAGTGCTTCCATGATGTTGGTGATGATGTTTTTGTGATGGTTTGATTTGATTTTCTTATGGGGTTTTTATGTATGATTGTAGTGGGATTTTATGGCACCAAAAAAATAAGTATAAATCATATGGAAGGATTAAGTTTGATAGGTTAGGGTTTTGGTGGGACAAACCATGAAATTGAATGGTGGTTGTTTAAATGAAATAAGTGCCCATCAAGTGTTTGATAAAATGCCTAAGTGAAGAAAAATGCAAAATTTGAATGAAATAAAGTGTTTATGTAATAGGCCATGTAAAAGCATATTAGAGGAAGTATGGAACCAATGTTGATTGATGATATTTAGCATGATTTCATGTTGAAAAATTGATGGAGAAATCTAAGACAAGTTAATAAAATTGTTAGAAAATCAATTAAGACAATTTATAGTTTATGGCTTTAGGTGAAGGGCATTAATGGATACCATGAAATATCACCCCATGTATGTGTTTTCATGCATTAAATGAATATGTTTAAGTATGTATGACATTAAGGAAACATTAAGGAAAGAAGAAATGAGAATTAGAACGAAAATGGTGAAAATGGCATTGAAAAAGTGATGAAAAAAGGTGGTTTTTCCTAGTTTTCGCCACCCATTTGTTGGAATTTTTCAGAGCCGTTTTACGGGTGATCTAAATGCGAGTTAGGGAGATGAATGGAGCAAAAATAAGGCCAAGAGCAGCCCTACAATGGGCTGTGAACAGTACTCGGCCAAGAGAGGTCTCAAAAAAATTTGACTTTTCGTTTCGGACTCCAGAAAATTATTTCGGGCATATGGGGATGCTCCTAGGGGTATATAAGTAAGGTCCACGCAAAGAAAATGGAATTTTAAGGCTTCGGTTAAGTTGAAATTGAGTAGGGAAGTAAGTTGGTAAAATAGTGTTGTAATGAATTAAGTGAGTTCTAAGCAATGTAATGAGTTTGGTATGGTTAAGGTTAGTCTATTCTAAGTGAATATGTGATGTGTAGGTGAAAAGAAAGGAATCGGAAACGGAGAAGGCTATTGGAGCCATTTAAGGAAACTTGAACCAAGGTGAGTGTTTTACATTGTTTAAAATTGCTTTTGATTGAATTAAGAAACTTTTTAAGTAATTGAAATGTTTTAAGGGAAATATTGTGAGTATTTTGATTAAGATGATGTTTTGTATGATAATTTTATGTATTACGATTTCATAAGTATGTATTTCTTTTAGCAATTGAAATTGTGTCTTCTGGTTGTTCAAAGGAAAATGAAATTTGAAAAGTGTTAAGGAAGATTTCTATTGTGAATCTTTAAGTGATTTCGTATATAAGTTTATGATTATTTTAAGTGTTTAAATATTCTATGATGTATTTGTCATTTTAAGTATTAAAAATGAGCATTATTATTAATATCGTTTCTTGCACGGAAAAGTTTAGTTTTATGATTTCGTAAGTATGAGTTTTATATTAAAGTGAAATTTAAGTTTTACGATTGATTATTGAATGAGCTACGTTTTATGATTTTGTAAGGACAATTATGATTTTTTTTAAGTGTAAGTTTTATTCATAAAATGAAATTTAAAGACTATGTCTTAAGTTTTGGCCAATAAGTTGCGTTTTATGATTATGCAAATAAAACAAATGAGATTTATGGATTTTAAAGGATAAGTCATTTTGTGCTCTTGCACTTAGAAAAAAAATATTTTATGCTTTATGCACGCCGAATTAAGATCTTATGCTTATTTCACCCCAATAAGCGATTATTGTGCTTTTGCACTAAGTAAGAAAATAAAATAAGTTTTCAAAGGCCATAAATATACCCACCTTTATAAGTAAGTTTTAGATCCGGTCGGTATATCCCACATTAGTATGGTAAGTCCCGGGGGGGATGCGTCACTAACTCAGGGGGAATTTAAGTCTGTTGTGTCACCTCTACTTTTGTGGGATATTATCTTGTGATTATGGTTAGCGATGTAACACTCCGCAAAAAATCACGGGATGTCTTTGTAAGTAAGTAAGTGTCACGGTTGGTGTATGATAAAAGCACCACGTGACTCCACGTCGGTTAGAGTTATTACAGCTTCCACGTGGTTGTAAGCATTATGGGGTATAAATGGTGCTTTTCAGGAAAATTAAGAAGTATTTTATGTATTGAAACAAAGGAAAATGTTTAATATGTTTTAAGTATATTTTACTATCAAATGAAGCTAAGTTTCGAGAAACGTTTAAGAAAAGAGGAATTCATTTTATACGTTTTACAATTTATAAGTTCCTGTGAAGTTTTATGAATATATTTAAGTTTTATGGATTCTTCATTTTAAGCTATGCCTTGAAATTGATTTAAATTTTATACATTTACGAATGACAAGTTCTATATGAATTTTTATGTATGGGGAAGTTCAAATGAGATTCAACTCTGTAAGCCTTATATGAATTTTATGCATATACGAGTTGAAATTTCCATATGTATGATTTATATCTTAAATAAGGTTTGGATTTTATAAGTTCTAAGTTAAGTTAAGTGTTATGTATATACGAAGTTTTACATATGTATAAGTTCAAAATGATATTTAATTTATACGGTTTATGTAAAGTTTGTGAACTTATGCATTTATGGTTTTTGTACGTATGTTTTACGATGTGAATAAGCATTTACGTTTTAAAAATTTTACATTATATGGAGTTTTTATATGTATGTAAGTTTTATATGCATTTTAAGGCTCTTATGGGCTTTATAATTTTATATGTTTTATGTGAGATTTAATGTACATATGTATTTTATGGATTTGCACTCACAAAATTTATGAGAAGTTTTAAGTATGCTTTGAACTTATAAGAAATTTTAAGAAATATAACTGCATTTAAGAAAAGATTTTTAAGGAGGTATTTTTAAGAAATATAACGTATTAAGTTAAAAAGAAATTAAGCACTCACTGAGCTCTCATAGCTCATTATTTTCTGTTTTTATGTTAAAAACCTCCTCAGGTACGGATGTGGGTGACTGAGATGGAAGGGCTCCTTCAGAAGCGTAAATGGGCAATGACGTGACAATGTTTATGCATAAATATGTTGCATATTTTGTATCTGAAAAGAATTGTGTGCATATATATATATATATATTTTAGGTTATGTATGAGTGGTCCATAATTATTTATGACATGAAATTCTTAGTTTTAAATCATTGCATAAATTACAAAGTATTTGAATTATGATTTCATGCTTTTGATTTTTACGAAATGAATTGATGATTTGAAATGTATGGTTGTGGAAGAAGTTGGGTTGGAAAAATAGAGGTATATGGAAGTGTATTTTTCCCATGCAGGTATTTTGGGAATGTTAAAAATGCAGTCGGTATGTTGCCGAAATTTTATTAGAAAAATGAGTTTGAAAAAGAAAAATCCAACCCATTCTAATTTTCCTAAGTAAGAAAAGATTTTAAGGGTTCGCTCCACGGATTCCTTTTAGCAAAATTCGTAAGGTTAGGAGGATTCCGTCGGAGTGCCAGACAGGGCCTTCCAGATGTAAGTATGATAAGATTCGGATTGGGTCCTGTCAATTAGAATGGAAATGATGAAAATGGCACTTAAAAAGTGATGAAAAAATAAGGTTTTTCCTAGGTTTGGACACTTGTTTGTTGGAATTTTTCAGAACTGCTTTGGAGGTGATCTAAATGAGAGTCAAGAAGGTGTGTGGAGCAAGAAAGAAGTGAAGCACAACCCTAGGTAGGGTTGTGCATCAAATTCGACCAAGGGAGGTCTAAAAAGACCAACTTTCGTTCCAAGTTTCAAATGATGGTTTCGTGTGTATATGGGTGTTCCTAGGTAAGAATAAGTAGGATTTATACAAAGAAAATCGGATTTTAAAGCTTCAATTAAGTTGAAACCGAATAGGAAAGTAAGTTGGTAAAATCATGATTCCATGAATTGGTTGAATTGTAAGTTATTTGATAAGCTTTTTGAAGCTAAAATGAGTGTGTTTTGAGCAATTATGTGATGTGTAGATAAAACGGAAGGAAGCAGAACAAATGAAGGCTATTGGAGCTCACTTAAGGAAATTTAAAGTCAAGGTGAGTGCTACACTTAATTTTAAAGTATTTGCAATCGAATTCGGAAATTATAAGAAGGTGTTTTATTGTAAGTGATATATATCATTTTAAAATGTTCATGATGAATTTATAGAGTTCTTTAAGAAATTTAATTGTAAGAAAATTTCCTAAGTGATTATTTAAGGAAATTATATGTATGCGTTTATGTTTGTTTTAAATGCTAAGCGTTTTATAAACGCATTGTTATTTTGGAAGTCAAAATAAATATTTCATTTTATGACATTTCATATGCAAAGTTATTATTTATGTTTTATAAGTACGAGTTTGTATGGAATGAAATTCAAGTATTAAGTTTAAGTTTTAAACTCCTTTTTATAAATGTAGCCAAGTTTACATTATGCAAAGAAAAGAAAATTTTGATTTTCCTATAAGCGATTTTAAGAGTTTATTAATTTATAAGTTTATAATTTATATGATTTTGTGAGACTCATGCAAATGTGAACTTTTTATGGATTATTTATATATATTTTGCATTAATACGTATTTATGAAGTTTTAATAAGCCCTTTGATAAGTTTATTATAATCTAAGTTTCATATGAGGTTTTATTAAGCTATTTTATGTGTTTATTAAAATCAAAGTTTCATATTAAGTTTTATATATATATAGGAGGTTTAAGTATGATTAAGTATAAAAGGATATTTTGTGCTTTCGCACCAAGTAAAGAAAAAAAATAAGTTTTCAAAGGCCATAAGTATACCCACCTTTATAATTAAGTTTTAGACTCGGTCGATATATCCCACAATAGTATGACAAGTCCAGGGGGGATATGTCACTAACTCAGGGGGAATTTAAGTCTATCGTGTCGCCTCTACTTTTGGGGGATATTATCTCGTGTTATGATTAGCGATGTAATATGCCGCACATAACTACGGAATGTCTTAGTAAGTAAATGTCATGATTGATGTCTGTTAAAAGCACCACGTGACTCCACATCAGTTAGCGTTATTACAACTTCCGCTTGGTTGTAAGCATTATAGGGTACGAATGGTGCTTTTCGAAAATTAAATAAGTATTTAAGTGTTAAATGCAAAGAAATGTATTTTATATACTTATAGTGTATTTTTACAACTAAATAAAATTTAAGTTTTAAAAGGGTTTAAAAAATGAGAATTTATTTCATACATTTTATAAATTATAAATTTTCTGTGAGGTTTTACGAATATATTTAAGTTTTACAGATTTTTCATTTGGAGCTATGCATTGAAATTAATTTAAATTTTATACATCTATAACCTACAAGTCCTATATGAATCTTTATGTATGTATAAGTTTAAACGATTTTTAATTTTATAAGTTTTATATGAATTTTATGCATATATAAGTTGAAATTTTCATATCTATGATTTATATCTTAATTAAGATTTGAATTTCATAAGTTCTAAGTTAAATTGAGTTTTATGTATGTATGAAGTTTTATGTATGAATGAGTTTAAGTTGATATGTGATTTATAAGTCCCATATGAATTTGTAGGTACTTACGCGATTATAATTTTCATATATATATGCTTTGAGATTTAAATAAAAATTTATGCTTAAGAATTTTATGTTATATGAGATTTTATGTACATATATATTTTATGGATTTAATACTCACACTTTACAATGAAATAAGTTTTGAGATTTATGAAAAATTTCAAGAAACATAAAGGCATTTTGAAAAGATATTTTTTTAGGATGTATTTTTAAGAAAGAAATTATTTTAAGTTAAAAAGAAATTAAGCACTCACTGAGCTCCCATAGCTCATCATTTTCGATTTTTATGTTAAAAACCTCATCAGGTATTGAAGTGAGTGACTAAAATCGGAAGACTCCTCCATGTGAGTAAGTGGGTAATGACACGACAATATTTTTGCATAGTTCATTTTTTTTTTTTTCATATTTTTGTATTTGAAAGAAATCTTATGTAAATGTATATTTAATATGTAAAAAAGCGGTCCAAATTTTATTTATGATACGAGATTGTAGTTTCAAATAATTGCATGAAATTGCACATGTTTTGGGTTATAACCTCCTGGTTTTATTTTTAATAAAATGAAAATTTTGGTGTATGCTATTGAAAGTATGTTGTGGAAGAAGTTGAGTTGGAAATGAAAGCGTATGGAAGTATATTTTCCTTTACAGGTTATTTTGGTTAAGTTAAAACGCAATCGTTATACTGTCAAATTTTTTATAAAAAAAAAAATCCAACCCATTACAGTTTTGCAAAATAAGAAAAGATTTTAAGGGTTCGCTCCACTGATTTCTTTTAGGCCAAATTGCAAGGTTTAGGAGGATTTTGTTAGGTGCCAAGCAGGGCCCCCCGACCGTACGTATGGAGGGTTTCGGATTGGGTCCTATCATTTATGCCTACACTATGGGTATGAGAGTTAGCGCATAGTTAGTTACTTTTATGATGGACTTAATGGTAGAGAGCGAAATTTGTTGAGACAATGTGTAATGGGGATTTTCTCATTAAAGAACCTGATGAAACAATAGAGTTTTTAGATGAGCTTGCTGAGAAAGCTCACACCTAGACTGGATCTAGTGCTACTGATAGTAGTAATAAGTCCAAAACTCATGGAATTTACCATCTGAGAGAAGAGGACGACCTTAAGACTCAATTAGAAATTGTCACTAAAAAACTTAATGCTTTGACAGTTGCTAAGGTAAATTCTCAAAATGCTTGTTTCGTCTGTGGAGGAGTGGATCATTTTGCATAGGATTGTCCTACCTATGGAGAGATGTAAGGGGTATACGAGGAATAGTGCAATGCCCTTAGGATGTTTCAAAAGCCGTACTTGCCTTACTCCAATACATACAATCCTGACTAGCGAAATCACCCAAATTTCAGTTGGAAATCTGAAAACAACTAGCCTACATCATCTACCAAGCAATGGAAACCTAAAGCAGCACCCCAAAGGTCTTATCCACCTCCATACAATGGTCCACTACAAAGATCCTCTTTAGAAGGAACCCTACAAGCATTTATGGAGGCACAAAATAAGACAAACCAGAAGTTTGAAGCTATTCTTACATAAGTGGTAGAAGAGAACAAAGAAATTAAAAGTCAAATCACAAAACTCACCAGTTCTGTGACGAAACATGAGCAAGGAAAGTTTCCATCTCAACCTCAATCAAATCCAAAGGGGCAACATATGGCACAGACTTCAAATGCTCAAAACATCAAAAAAGTGAATGCTATTGTCACTCGTAGTGGTAAAATATTGGGCGAACCAACTTTGCCAAGTCCACTGGATAATAAAAGCCTTATCACTACTCTAAATAGTTCTGAAGACGTCTCTCCACAAGAGCCTGAAAAGAAAATTCAGGTGCAAGTGCCATTTCCCCAAGCTCTCCGAACAAGAAAAATACCAGAAAATCGAGGTGAGATTCTTGAACACCTTAAACAAGTTAAAGTTAACCTGCCTTTGCTACATGTGATCAAACATGTATCAGCTTATGCTAAGGTGCTCAAAGATCTATGTACTATGAACAAGAAGCACCACGTTAAGAAGACTGCATTTTTGACGGAACAGGTAAGTGCGGTGATTGATCAAAAGACACCACCCAAATATAAAGATCCAGATGCCCCACAATCACTTGTCAGATTGAGACAAATGAGTTCGGTCAGGCTTTACTTGACTTGGGCGCTAGCATCAATCTAATGCCCTATTCCATTTACTTACGTTTGAGGTTAGGAGAGATGAAGCCCACATCTGTTGTACTACAGCTAGCCGATTGATCTCTGTGAAGACCAAGAGGGATAATAAAAGATGTTTTGCTCTAAATCGATAAATTCTACTATCGTGTAGATTTTTTGGTCCTAGATACTCAGTCTGTGGTTAATATGGAGTCTTAGATCCCATTGATTTTAGAAAGATATTTCCTTGCGACAGCCAATGCCCTTATCAACTGTAGGAATGGTCTCATGAAGCTATCATTTGGGAATATGACTCTAGACGTAAACATTTTTCATGTTGGAAAACAACCACAAGAAGATGATGAATGCTATCATACCTATATGATAGACTCACTTATATCGAAGGAAGCACACATAAGGGAAGACTCTAATTCTTTACAAAATCACTTCCATAACTTTGATTTTGAATCTTTGTAATATCCTGATAATGTTTGTAATGTTTCTACTGTTTTTTATGACACTTAGGATAAGCAAAAGAGATTTTGGTAGCCACGCGAAATTTCATGAATGATATTTTTTATGGAATAGTACCTTTGGACAGAATATTATTTTAGATGAATAGTGATTTTTCTAGAAAATAGACAAAGTGAATCCTAAGTTTCGGAATGAGTAATAGAACATAATGAAACTGGAACGGAGTGAAAATGAATCCATTCGAATAATTTTCAAGGACTCTTAAAGTTTTTTTACGAAAATGCCCTTATGGACGGAAATGTGGATGTCGTTAATCTAAACTCCGTTCAAATTTTTTGAAGCATGAGATTGAATATTATGACACCCAATTAGAGATTACATGGTCAATTTGATGATGAGGTAACTATGTCATATTTTTGTAATTATTTAGAGATAAATAGAGATAATTTTGAATTTGACCAGAATTTTGGAAAGATTTTTGGATTCAGAAAATTTTGAAAGGGGTTTAAATGAGTATTAAGATACTCAAGAGGTAATGTAGAAACCTAAATGACATTTTCGAAAGTAATTCGGATTAAAAAGAAACTAATTCAGAAATCGCTAAAGACGATTCAGTGAATTTACGAAGAGTCGAAAAGAGACATAGAATGACTTTTAAAAGTCATTAAGGTTACTTAGAGTATATATGTAGTCCAAATGTAGGCCCCGGAGAATTCTTCTAAAATTTCGAGAAAATGCAGGAAAAGTCGAATCCGGGCGTTTCGAAAAGTTCGAATGGATAAAGATAAGAAAGGAAGACAAGTCAAACAAGCAAAATAGAAATATGATACTTGGCAAAGAGATAAGAATGAGGACAGTTGTCAAGTTTCTAATGGATGACAATTTGATAATTTTAGGTAAAAGTAAGGAAAAAATGGTCATTTGGAGGGTTATATATATAAATTGACCCATGAAATGAATGAAGGAAGAGTGATGTTCGGCCAAAGGAGAAGAAACTGAGAGAAAGGAGAAAAACCATGAGAAGAAGGAAAAGGAAGGAAGACAAAGAAAGAAGAAGAAGAAAGAAGAAGAAGAAGAAGAGGAAGAGGAGAAGGTTCCAAGGTGTTTCCATCAATCACTTCTCCTTGTTTTCATCAAGAAATAGCCATGAAAAAGTGAAGAGAAGTTGTTGGTAAGTGAGTTAATTTTATGGTTAGTTTGATGGGTTTTTTAAGAATTTATGATCAATTAAGTTATTGATGATATTTATGGTATATTTAAGAGTTGATTAGCTTCAAATTGAGATTAGAAAGCAAAGGAAGCTTCAAGGAGTTGTGATCAAGGAAAATTAGTAAGGTAAGTTTAGGGTTTTATACCATAATGCTATAAAATTGAATGGATTGTGATTTTAAAGCTTTAGTTGATTAATTGATATTTAAATGATGCATTTGGATATGATTTTTGAGCTTGAAATGAAGATAATTGATTGATGGTGTGATATACTAGTATGTGATCAAAATGGAGAACATGGTGTAATTGAAATGTTTTTAAGGTATAGATGAATTTATAAGAGGTTTTATACGATTTTGAGATGATTTATTGATGATTGAAAATGAGTTAGTGTATGGTCAAGTTATGTTTGTGCATGAGCTTGAGTTTCTTTTAATGTGTAATATGGTTATATTATGTTTTGGCACAAAATTAAGTTGATTGGTGCAATTAGAAATGAAAGAAAATGATTGTGTGGGTGTGTTGTATAGTGTACGGCCAAATGGAAAAATGTGGTGTAAATGGGATTGATTTGGTGTTTGATGGATTTAGAATGAGTTTTGAGTTTAATTGGAGCTAAATGGAGGAAAGAAAATGAAAAACTAGGGTTGATATGCATGAAAATGAAATTTTGTTAGTATAGGGTGCATTATGTGTATTGAATGAAATTGTTGATGGTTGGTGTGATTTTGTGATATTTTGAATTCGACTAGAATAAAAATAAAAATTATTAGTGTGCAAATTGTTATGTAATTGCTTTAAGATGTTTTTGTAATGTTTAGTATGAATTTTGGTGAGTTTGTGTAAAGGAAATTAAAAGAAATGAATGTCAAAGCGTTAGTTTTGAAATATGTCAAAGTTGTGAAATTGTTGAGTATACGATGTTGACTTGGAGTTATGTCGTTAAGTTGGTGCATAGATGAATTTTAAGTAACCATTATGTTCGAATTGAAGTGTGGAAAAGAGAAGGGCAAACGAAGGCTTGAAGGAGTGGTGCTTTAGTGTGGAAAGCAAGTTGTGAGTGGTTAAATTTTTTTCGTTTTATAAGTTTTAATAGCATTATTTAATTATTGCAAATGATATTTTCATATTCAAATTATAATTAATGGTTTGAACCATTGTTGATTTAAGTATTCTATTTACAATTTTTGATTTAATTAATTTTAGTATGTTGTTAATTTCTAAAGACGCAAGTAAAGTTCTCAAACTTATATTGCAAATGTATTTATTTTAGTAGTAAAGTAAGTTATTATGTTGAGTAAAAATAACATGCTAACGTAGTTATAAAAGTTTAGGCTTTTACCTTAGAAAGATATTATTATAATTTTAAGTCATAAACTAGAGCAAAGAAAAGTTTTAGTTAAATTTAATATAGTTTTATTTTATGCCTATTGTATAAAAGAAAAAGAGATTTTAAAAGTTTATAGAAAAAGATTTTAGATGCCTTGGGTTTACCCTAATCCCTAGAGTACCCGGTCGAAATACCATTGCGTGTACGGCAAGATGGTTGGGAAAGTCCACTAACTTGGGGGGTCAAGTTTGTCAGTCGCCCTCTGCACGTATATGGTAGTGTAGATCTACCTGATGTTAGGGGGAGATTGCAACCCTAGAGTTCCCGCATCTGTGACTACACATGGTAGCATTTCCGAATCCTAGTGGCGATAAGAAATTCTGCTATGACAGGATAAGTTTCCCTGGGTTGCCTTTGGTGAGAACAAAAAAAAAAGAGAAAAGCACGTTGTTAGACGTGAAGTTTGGAAAAAAAAAAAAAAAAAGAGAAATTATTAAAAGTTTTCGAACAAGAGAATATTGATAAGATATATTATAGTTTCATGATTTTATAAAGTTATTAAGGAGTTGAGAAAATTATTAGTTTTCCAAATTTATTTTCGGAGGATATATATATTTTAGAAAGCGTAAACTTTAGTTAAAAATTACCCACTCACTGAGTTTCATACTTACCACTCTTTTGATATTGTTTTTGAAAAATCCTCTCCAAGTACAGGTACGAGCCGTCCATCAAAAGAGGCCTCAATAGGTCCGTAGGTGGGCTGACGTCATGATGCGACTGTTTTTGTTTAAGCGAAATTTTCATGTCATGCATTAATTTCATATTTTAAATGTATATGTTGTAAATATTATTTTGATTCGAATATTATATGTTGAAATCAAATTATATTTTGTGCTAATGAAATTATACTTGGTGATTTTGATTATATTTTTGTGTTAAGTAAAATGAGTTCCAATATATATATATGTACATATATTTTGAATCGAAAAATGTTTGTGATTAAATTGGGGAAATTTGTTTTGAGGGCTTGAGACCTAGAATTTGAGATTTTGTTGCCTTAGAAGTGTTAAAGTTTTTAAACTTGCTAGGGTGGCATGTTTAGAAAATAACCGTCATGCTGCCCGACTTTTTATAAATCGATTTCGAAAAGGGTTTGAAAATAAAATAAAATAAAATAAAATTTTCCCACGTTTCCACGATTGAAAGAAAATTTAGAAAAGTTTTTAAATAGTAAACGGCTTAACTTCACGGAAACTTTCCAACCGAATCAATATCCGCTGGAGGGCTACTGTGAGGTTACCGGTAGGCCTAGTAAGGAGAGGGGCCTATCACTATAAATATTGCCTTCTAAAGTGTTAGTCACTTATTCCACTTTCAGATTCTTAATCTCCCATTCTATGGCCTCTTCCTACAAAATTATGAGTCTCTGAAGCATGAAAAAAGTTTGTTTAGTTGTTATGGAGGATGGTTCTTGGGTCATTAAAAGCTAAGAGAAAGTGGGGACTTCTAGAGAAGGCATATACCTCCTGCTTCGCTAACGATTGCAACGGTAAATTCAAGCCATATGCCTCTAAATCTATTTATTCACTTATGTTTATTATGCTAAATTACTTCCTCATTCTTGTATTGTATTCATATAATTATACGAATGGAGTACAAAATATTACAATTTTTGGGTCCATTAAAAACCAAAAGGGTGGAAAATCAAAATGCAAAATTCACAATATGTTATGTTAGTGTGAATTTTGGAGGGTGGTTCCCCCTTCTTTTGGCTTTTAATACCCCAAAAAATCCCAAATGCAGTGGTGATCACAATTTTGTACCTTTGTAGGTCTATAATTAGATTACTTGATTATTCCTTCGCGTGTTGGAGGAGGTTTACACTTTGGATGGACTTGTGCATGACAAACTGGTGAACGGTCATGCTAAGTATAATGACATTGCACATACGTTGGTTTGGGTGTACGGTATGGCTGACATTTGTGAAGTTGTAGACTTTACAAGAAGAGCCTTGAAGTGCACAACCAAGAAGCAGTAGATTATGAAATTCAACTCCACAATCACCACATGAGCATATTGGTTCACATGTATAGTTTGGATATTCCTTCGCAAACTTGGAAATATAGGACTGCATGTACGGTGATTCCTATAGTAGCTTGTATATTCTATTATTGAACAAAGTTTCAAACTTCACACATTTGTCAGATATTTCACTCATATCGTAACATTGAAGATAACAGGATCTCTTATAATGACAAACCTACAAACGTATGGCTATTTTGATGACATTGAAAATTGAAATTTCTTATAACTATGGTCACATGAAGAAGGATAGTAACTCATGTGCAATCATTGGTTGAACTAGCCCTTATTAACAATGCCACAATAGGGCACAGAACATACATTCAGGGTGTGGAACACACCTATTTCTCAACCAGCGAATAACTAATTGTATTTCTCAAAGCCTTCTTCCTATGTCAACCCTAAACCCAAACCAAAATACAAACACAAACTCATTTCCTCAAACATTATATTCATATGAATATGCAAACCTTCATCAAATTCAAGTTAACTATTAGCCTAGTTGGCCAACTAAATCTTAAAACATTCTTTTTGTGCAAAACTCAACCCCAAACCTAGACTAAAATATAAGAAGAAACCCATTTCCTCAACCATTCCATGAATATGAATGTGCAAACCTTCATCAAAATTAAGCTAAATGTCACATTTAAAATGGGTTTTTTTACCTCAAAATGTAGAGTGTACTACCATCGAAGTGTCGACTTCCTTCAAAATGAATCAACTTACTTCCAAGATGAGCAAAATAGCTTAGATGTCTGACGAAAGTGTTGGTGAGATGAAAGAATGTAGAATAGAGTTGAAAGTGAAGCTAAGAGTGAAGTGTGTGCACCTGCAAGGGGATGAGAGTGAAGGATTCTTTCAACAAATTTGAAATAAAAAATAAGAGAAAAGACTCATAAAGCTTTTACTGAATGGTATTATTGGCTTTTTAGTTGGAGAGGTGCTAATAAAACTAAAGTCAATTCTTTATTGCTAGTTAAACATAGCGTCAATTCTTTGGTGTTATTTTGTGTCATTTACTCTTTATTTAAAGATGCAAGATTGAGTGCATAAATTTATTTGCTTCTCAATTTTGGTTCACTTGACATCAATTCATAAATTGGATACTGTAATATTTCAAAAGGCCTAATACGACAATTAAAACTTATAAGTGATCATGAATGGAGATGCAGAATGTTGAGTTGTATATATATACGATCTTTTCCAAAATGATTATACATTATCGATTGGTGTTGGCGATTCAGACTTACGTTCTCTAATTCTTTTTCAAAATACTTGTCATGATTTTATAACCAATTCGTTTTTTAGTAATTAGGAGAGACCCAAAACTTAAACAATCCCTGGTTATTGATGAGATAACATCTCAATGAAAATACACTGCTTCAATAAAAGTACCCCAACAAAAAAAAGAACAACTAGAAACATCAACTTACAGAAAAGTAAATAAAAAAACAACTAGAAACATCGTCTTATAGAAAAGTAAATTTTGTCTTCAAGACGATTCAAGAAATGGCAGTACATATATCTCAATCTTCTATTGATTAGCAAAGGACCTATTAAACCCCAGAAACCCATCAAAAATCCAAGAGCCATGCTGACATAAAACCAATCCACTTCATGTTTATTACCACCCTTTCCTCCTCCATTTTCATGCTCAGGTGTTTCATCAGTACTCTTCCCACAATTAGGAAGTGGAGATCCACAAAGATTATTGCCTGTGAAATAAGATGGATTGAAGCCTTCTATTTGAGTGCTGGTAGGAATTTTACCAGTCAAATTGTTGTTGGCTAAGTTCAAATAACTCAAAAATGTCAAACTTGATATGCTTTGTGGAATTTCACCGGAAAGTTGGTTTGAAGAAAAATCAATGGATTCTATCTCTCTCATTGCACCAATATTCTCTCGAATTCTTCCCGTTAAGGAATTATGCGAGAGATTCAACCACCGCAATTCTTTAAGATTTGTCATTTCTTTTGGAATCTCTCCTGAGAAATTGTTTTTTGAAAGATCAATAGCTCTTACGAGATTAAGAGTTGTATTATAGACATATTCATTCCCTCCCTTCAAAAGTAATACATCCAGATAATAGTCTACTGCTGTAGAAAGATACACAATATCGGTGTCTAGAGAATGATTCACTGTCACCATTGCACTGAAATTACTGATACAACTTGGTATGCTTCCTGAAAGATTGTTATCAGCAAAGTCTAAGATTTGCAAAGAAGATAGACGACAAAGTTCCATTGGTAGAAGACCGTGAAACTTATTTGATCTAAGTTTGAGGATCTTCAATCTTGGAAATCTCTCTCCTATCCATATGGGAACATTTCCAGCAAACATATTTTCAGTAGCATCAAGTACCTCTAAATTTGTACAATTTTCAAATGACTCAGAAGGTATAATTCCAAAGAGGCTATTTTTTCTAAGGATCAATGCCTGAAGAACACCAAGATTTCCCATGGAAGTAGGAAGCTGACCAGTGAATTCGTTGTTCTCTATGTTCAAGACTAACAAGTATTTCCAATTTGTCCAACAGTCTGGTAACTCTCCAGTGAACAAATTACTTTTGAGGTTGAGAATCTCAGTCATCCTTGACTTATTCATTCCGTCACACAAAAAGTGGGAAATGGATCCAGATAAAGCATTATTGGAAAGATCCAGTGTATTCACATCAATGGACACAAGCGGTAGTGCACCAGATAAGTTGTTTGAACTCAAGTCTAGTGTGACAATCTTACCAGTGCCAATTAAATTTGGAATCTCAAGTCTAGTGTGACAATCTTACCAGTGCCAATTAAATTTGGAATCCCACCATGGATTTGGTTGTGAGAGAGATTCAGTTGAACAAATTTAGAAATAGACTTCCAAACCCAATCAGGAATGACATCCAAAATTTTTGCATCGGATATGTCCAAGTCAGTTAAACGCTTTTGTGAACGAAGCCACAATGGAAAGTGAGGTCCCATATGACATGATCCTAAAGATAAAAAAGTAAGTTGAAAAGGAGGAACCCAATCAGGATTGACTTTCAACATTAAAGAGTTTCCAGAAGCAAAAATACCTATTAGTTTTGTGAGATTAGCAAAATGTGAAGGGAAAAATATCGATTTTAATTCGAATGCGGAAACGTGAATCTTAAAAATTTTCAAATAAAACATGTCCAATTAATACTAGTAATAACGATTCAATAATTAATTCATAAGATCGAATCTTACCTTGCATGAAGATTGAATTGATCCCTTTTGATTAGCAGATTCTTCACCACCTGATCTTCCTTACTATGACTCTTCACAAAAGAAACTGTGTGTGGGCACAATCTTTTGAAGATCCTTTTGAAGTAGATGGTTATTAGGTGATTTTTAATCAATGGAAATTTTTTTTGGTTCAAGTAGCCAATAATTCTCTCAATCACCACTACCCTCCCCAATCATAAAAACATCTTTTTATATATTGGTAAACTAGGGCTCTTCCTATTTAACAAGAATCCAAATTCCTATTTAAATTGAAAGACTTAATTTATATCCAATATGGAATCAAATTCCTTATTGGATTAGAGTTGTATTCTTTTAATTTAATATGGAATCTAATTCCCATTAAATTAAAACTCTTTTAATATATAATTTAAATGGAATCTTATTCCAATTAAAATTATTATTTCCATTAATTAATTAAATGACTTTTCATTAAATTAAATGATTCTAAATCATAATTAATTTAATGACATCATTTAGAATTGAACCCATGACCTCTACAAATAATTAAATAATTAACCATTAATTAAATAATTATAAATATTTAAATAATCAAATTATTTAAATAATTTATGAACATGTACATAAATTTATATGTACACCAATAATCGGACAATCCAATTATATTCTTCAACTTGTTTCTTTATGTGGTTGTGAGCTAGTAAGGGGACCAAATGGATCTACAATTTGAACTCCAATAATATCAGAATTATTAATTAAACTCTTAAATTAATAATTCACTATTATTAACCTTAAAGTTACTCCACTAAAAACTTAAGGTTGCACTCTCAAAATTGTAGATGTTTTACACAATCTGAATTTTCAGTGTCCATCGATTTAATCATTTCATATGATTCGATCCTCCACGAGTAGTTCATAATTAGAGCTAGGTTATTAAAATCCGTTATACCTCTCTAATTATATCTTGTTCCATTAAGTACCATTGATTCTCTAATGAACAATATATCCATAACAACTTATGAATTTATCTTTCCGTTTACTCGTAAACAAAAAGTTGAGCGCTCTTATTGTTCAAGACCCGAATCAACACTTAAGGGAACTACTCATCTACTTCTTGCAAGAATGAGTGGATTCCACTATTGTGTAGAATGTTCCCAGCCACTTATTAAATCACATCTCCAAAGTACGAAGCATATTGACCGTAAATCTATAACAGTCTCACCCATGTAAATCAAAAGACATGACCCAACAAATAGGAGTCCATTAAACACTCAGGATTAAGATCAATCCATATATGATCATCTAATCGATAAATAAGAATTTCTTTGTTTAACGGATATTAATAAAAAAAACTCATTTTATCGAGGTCCAGTCCTATATAATCTCTATTATATAAGTGCCTCCATTTTCATATCGCCATATGAACAATCCCGGATAAGATCATCGTATCAAATACGAAATGGACCGCAACTGTAAATTTACCACAAACAAAGTACCCAACTTTGTTTGCTTTCTACGGACTCTTTAGATTACTAATCTCAAACTAAATCCTCTTGTATATAACACTTATATACTTAATTTGAGACTACATAAGTAATCATGGATGTTAGATGATATTCGTATGAAGCAAACATTTCATAAATGCACTTTAATTTGAATAAAATAAACTTTATTTATTTATAATTTATTTAAACGTTTACAAATTACAAGCTCTTAGGGCACAATGCCTAACAAAATGAACTTCAGAAAGAGTTCCATTCAATTGGTTATAAGCAAGAGATAGGAATTCTAAGGATGAAAGGTTCCCTAAGGATGAAGGAATACTACCATTCAATTTGTTATAAGCAAGAGATAGGGATTTTAAGGATGAAAGTTTCCCGAAGGATGAAGGAATACGACCACTCAACTCATTTTCCCTAAGTTCCAGATTGATCAAAGATGAAAGTTCTCCTAAAGACGATGGAATATTACCACTTAACTTATTGTTTGAAAGATCTAGAGCGGTCAAACAAGAAAGCTCTCCTAAAGACGATGGAATGAGACCAAAAATAAAGTTGCCACTTAGACTAAGAGTTTTTAGATTTTTGAATTGTCCAAGTTGATTAGTCAAATGTCCAGATAAGCCACTATAGCTGAAACTTAATGACTCTAATCTAGCTGAAACACATCTTGAAACAATATCTAAGACTTCATACATACTCGAATTCAAGTTTACATTTGCGATAAAGATTGACCTCAAGTTGCAAAGTCTTTCAAACGATCTTGGAATTGCCCCTTCAAGAAAGTTGCTTGAGAGATGAAGTGTTTTTAAAGAAGTTAGGTTTCCGAGAGAACTAGGAATAGAACCTTGTAAGTTATTGAAGGCAAGATTAAGGTACACAAGATCAAATCTAGATAGCCAGTTAGGTATAGAAGAATTAAATTTGTTATTTGACAAATCCAAATAGTGTA
>CM038005.1:12693955-12725735 GCA_021234005.1 Nephelium lappaceum | reverse complement strand
TTTAAATTAAAAAGCCCAATATGGGTGTGTTTAGAAAATGTCAAAATCAAAGTTAAAAATATGGTTTTATTTAGTTTCCAATAAGGATTAGGATTGTATGCCTGTATAAGGCTTATTAAACCTAGCTTTTCAGAAATTGCTTATGGAATGAAGATGCAACCAATTATATTTAATTGAGAGAGCGAATTATCTCTTTTGTTCACTCATGAACATGTGATCTTATCAAGCTATGCTTGTGGCGATGGAAACCATAACTTATCTTCCACCTTCTCATCTATGTCTTGGGAGTGGCGTCAATATCATTCTTGTGATAAATTTGGTTCTTGATTATCATACATTCAATGGGTCAAAATTTTTTATAATTATGGTTCTTAAATGACATGATGAAAGGGTCAAAGTTTGCATTATAAACCTGTTTCAATCTTTCTTGGGGTTATGTTTCAATTTGATTGTGGGTGTCGTATAGATATATACGGGGTTCGCATCACTTGCTATCAGAGCTTTGGTTAATTAATTCAGGTTTCAATCACATCTTCGAACAACAATAACGATGGATCAGGATCTGATAACAAATCGTTTTGAGGAAAGAGGGAATGATGGAAACCAAGATAGCAATCATGGAAGACAAAGATACAATTGGAGAACGAGGCAATTAAAGGCAATTGTGCTTAATCTTGAAGGCTTTGAACGCTAATTGAAAGCAATTAGAATCAAACTGAAGTTCATTGGGCTTTAATTAGTTTGGGTTTAATTTGTATTATAGGATTGTTAAAATTAGTTTAATTTATTAGGCTTTTAATTAGGAGGTTGAGTCATTTATTTAAATTAAAAAGGTCAATATGGGTGTGTTTAGAAAACGTCAAAATCAAAGTCAAAGTCAAAGTCAATTAAAAATAGGGTTTTGTTTAGTTTCCAATAAGGATTAGGATTGTATGCCTGTATAAGGCTTATTAAACCTAATTTTTCAGAAGTTGCTTATGGAATGAAGATGCAACCAATTATATTTAATTGAGAGAGCGAATTATCTCTTTTGTTCATTCATGAACATGTGATCTTATCAAGCTATGCTTGTGGCGATCGAAACCATGACTTATCTTCCACCTTCTCATCTATGTCTTGGGAGTGGCGTCAATATCATTCTTTTGATAAATTTGGTTATTGATTTTCATATATTCAATGGGTCAAAATTCTTTATAATTTTGGTTCTTAAATGACATGATCAAAGGGTCAAAGTTTGCATTATAAACCTGTTTTAATCTTTCTTGGGGTTATGTTTCAATTTGATTGTGGGTGTCGTATCGATAAATACGGGGTTCGGATCAGTTGCTATCAGAGCTTTGGTTAATTAATTCAGGTTTCAATCACATCTTCGAACAACAATAACGATGGATCAGGATCTGACAACAAATCGTTTTGAGGAAAGAGGGAATGATGGAAACCAAGATAGCAATCATGGAAGACAAAGATACAATGGAGAACGAGGCAATTAAAGGCAATTGTGCTTAATCTTGAAGGCTTTGAACGCTAATTGAAAGCAATTAGAATCAAACTGAAGTTCATTGGGCTTTAATTAGTTTGGGTTTAATTTGTATTATAGGATTGCTAAAATTAGTTTAATTTATTAGGCTTTTAATTAGGAGGTTGAGTCATTATTTAAATTAAAAAGGCCAATATGGGTGTGTTTAGAAAACGTCAAAATCAAAGTCAAAGTCAAAGTCAATTAAAAATAGGGTTTTGTTTAGTTTCCAATAAGGATTAGGATTGTATGCCTGTATAAGGCTTATTAAACCTAATTTTTCAGAAGTTGCTTATGGAATGAAGATGCAACCAATTATATTTAATTGAGAGAGCGAATTATCTCTTTTGTTCATTCATGAACATGTGATCTTATCAAGCTATGCTTGTGGCGATCGAAACCATGACTTATCTTCCACCTTCTCATCTATGTCTTGGGAGTGGCGTCAATATCATTCTTTGATAAATTTGGTTATTGATTTTCATATATTCAATGGGTCAAAATTCTTTATAATTTTGGTTCTTAAATGACATGATCAAAGGGTCAAAGTTTGCATTATAAACCTGTTTTAATCTTTCTTGGGGTTATGTTTCAATTTGATTGTGGGTGTCGCATCGATAAATACGGGGTTCACATCAGTTGCTATCAGAGCTTTAGTGAAATAAATCAGGTTTCAATCCGATCTTCGAACAACAATAACGATGGATCAGGATCTGATAACAAATCCTTTTGACGAAAGAGAGAATGATGGAAATCAAGATACCAATCATGGAAGACAAAGATACAATTGGACAACGAGGCAATTAAAGGCAATTGTGCTTAATCTTGAAGGCTTTGAACGCTAATTGAAAGCAATTATAATCAAACTGAAGTTAATTGGGCTTTAATTAGTTTGGGTTTAATTTGTATTATAGGATTGTTAAAATTAGTTTAATTTATTAGACTTTTAATTAGCAGGTTGAGTCATTTATTTAAATTAAAAAACCCAATATAGGTGTGGTTAGAAAAAGTCAAATTCAAAGTAAAAATCAATTAAATATAGGGTTTTGTTTAGTTTCCAATAATGATTAGGATTGTATGCCTATATAAGGCTTATTAAACCTAATTTTTCAGAAGTTGCTTATGGAATGAAGATGGAACCAATCATATTTAATTGACAAACCGAATTATCTCTTTTGTTCATTCATGAACATGAGATCTTATCAAACTATGCTTGTGGCCATGGAAACCATGACTTATGTTCCATCTTCTCATCTATGTCTTGGGAGTGGCGTCGATATCATTCTAGTGATAAATTTGGTTCTTCATTTTCATATATTCAATGGGTCAAAATTGTTTATAATTTTGGTTCTTAAATGACATGATCAAAGGGTCAAAGTTTTCATTATAAATCTGCTTTAATCTTTCTTGGGGTTATGTTTCAATGTGATTGTGGAAGTCGTATCGATATGTACGGGGGCCGCATCAGTTGCTATAAGAGCTTCGATTAATGAATTCACGTTTAAATCACATCTTCGAACAACAATAACGATGGATCAGGATCTGATAACAAATCGTTTTGAGGAAAGAGGGAATGATGGAAACCAAGATACCAATCATGGAAGATAAAGATACAATTGGACAACGAGGCAATTAAAGGCAATTGTGCTTAATCTTGAAGGCTTTAAACGCTAATCGAAAGCAATTAGAATCAAACGGAAGTTAACTCGGCTTTAACTAATTTGCGTTTAATTTGTATTCCAGGATTGTTAAAATTAGTTTAATTTATTATGCTTTTAATTAGGAGGTTGAGTCATTTATTTAAATTAAAAAGCTCATTATGGGTGTGTGCTATCAGAGCTTTGGTTAATTAATCAGGTTTCAATCACATCTTCGAACAACAATCACGATGGATCAGGATCTGATAACAAATCGTTTTGAGAAAGAGGGAATGATGGAAACCAAGATAGCAATCATGGAAGACAAATATACAATTGGAGAATGAGGCAATTAAAGGCAATTGTGCTTAATCTTGAAGGCTTTGAACGCTAATTGAAAGCAATTAGAATCAAACTGAAGTTCATTGGGCTTTAATTAGTTTGGGTTTAATTTGTATTATGGGATTGTTAAAATTAGTTTAATTTATTAGGCTTTTAATTAGGAGGTTGAGTCATTTATTTAAATTAAAAAGGTCAATATGGGTGTGTTTAGAAAACGTCAAAATCAAAGTCAAAGTCAAGTAATTAAAAATAGGATTTTGTTTAGTTTCCAATAAGGATTAGGATTGTATGCCTGTATAAGGCTTATTAAACCTAACTTTTCAGAAGTTGCTTATGGAATGAAGATGCAACCAATTATATTTAATTGAGAGAGCGAATTATCTCTTTTGTTCATTCATGAACATGTGATCTTATCAAGCTATGCTTGTGGCGATGGAAACCATGACTTATCTTCCACCTTCTCATCTATGTCTTGGGAGTGGCGTCAATATCATTCTTTTGATAAATTTGGTTATTGATTTTCATATATTCAATGGGTCAAAATTCTTTATAATTTTGGTTCTTAAATGACATGATCAAAGGGTCAAAGTTTGCATTATAAACCTGCTTTAATCTTTCTTGGGGTTATGTTTCAATGTGATTGTGGGTGTCGTATCGATAATACGGGGTTCGGATCAGTTGCTATCAGAGCTTGGTTAATTAATTCAGGTTTCAATCACATCTTCGAACAACAATAACGATGGATCAGGATCTGATAACAAATCGTTTTGAGGAAAGAGGGAATGATGGAAACCAAGATAGCAATCATGGAAGACAAAGATACAATTGGAGAACGAGGCAATTAAAGGCAATTGTGCTTAATCTTGAAGGCTTTGAACGCTAATTGAAAGCAATTAGAATCAAACTGAAGTTCATTGGGCTTTAATTAGTTTGGGTTTAATTTGTATTATAGGATTGTTAAAATTAGTTTAATTTATTAGGCTTTTAATTAGGAGGTTGAGTCATTTATTTAAATTAAAAAGGCCAATATGGGTGTGTTTAGAAAACGTCAAAATCAAAGTCAAAAGTCAATTAAAAATAGGGTTTTATTTAGTTTCCAATAAGGATTAGGATTGTATGCCTGTATAAGGCTTATTAAACCTAATTTTTCAGAAGTTGCTTATGGAATGAAGATGCAACCAATTATATTTAATTGAGAGAGCGAATTATCTCTTTTGTTCATTCATGAACATGTGATCTTATCAAGCTATGCTTGTGGCGATGGAAACCATGACTTATCTTCCACCTTCTCATCTATGTCTTGGGAGTGGCGTCAATATCATTCTTTTGATAAATTTGGTTCTTGATTATCATATATTCAGTAGGTCAAAATTCTTTATAATTTTGGTTCTTAAATGACATGATCAAAGGGTCAAAGTTTGCATTATAAACCTGTTTTAATCTTTCTTGGGGTTATGTTTCAATTTGATTGTGGGTGTCGTATCGATAAATACGGGGTTCGGATCAGTTGCTATCAGAGCTTTGGTTAATTAATTCAGGTTTCAATCACATCTTCGAACAACAATAACGATGGATCAGGATCTGATAACAAATCGTTTTGAGGAAAGAGGGAATGATGGAAACCAAGATAGCAATCATGGAAGACAAAGATACAATTGGACAACGAGGCAATTAAAGGCAATTGTGCTTAATCTTGAAGGCTTTGAACGCTAATTGAAAGCAATTAGAATCAAACTGAAGTTCATTGGGCTTTAATTAGTTTGGGTTTAATTTGTATTATAGGATTGTTAAAATTAGTTTAATTTATTAGGCTTTTAATTAGGAGGTTGAGTCATTATTTAAATTAAAAAGGTCCAATATGGGTGTGTTTAGAAAACGTCAAAATCAAAGTCAAAGTCAAAGTCAATTAAAAATAGGATTTTGTTTAGTTTCCAATAAGGATTAGGATTGTATGCCTGTATAAGGCTTATTAAACCTAATTTTTCAGAAGTTGCTTATGGAATGAAGATGCAACCAATTATATTTAATTGAGAGAGCGAATTATCTCTTTTGTTCATTCATGAACATGTGATCTTATCAAGCTATGCTTGTGGCGATCGAAACCATGACTTATCTTCCACCTTCTCATCTATGTCTTGGGAGTGGCGTCAATATCATTCTTTTGATAAATTTGGTTATTGATTATCATATATTCAATGGGTCAAAATTCTTTATAATTTTGGTTCTTAAATGACATGATCAAAGGGTCAAAGTTTGCATTATAAACCTGTTTTAATCTTTCTTGGGGTTATGTTTCAATTTGATTGTGGGTGTCGTATCGATAAATACGGGGTTCGGATCAGTTGCTATCAGAGCTTGGGTTAATTAATTCAGGTTTCAATCACATCTTCGAACAACAATAACGATGGATCAGGATCTGATAACAAATCGTTTTGAGGAAAGAGGGAATGATGGAAACCAAGATAGCAATCATGGAAGACAAAGATACAATTGGAGAACGAGGCAATTAAAGGCAATTGTGCTTAATCTTGAAGGCTTTGAACGCTAATTGAAAGCAATTAGAATCAAACTGAAGTTCATTGGGCTTTAATTAGTTTGGGTTTAATTTGTATTATAGGATTGTTAAAATTAGTTTAATTTATTAGGCTTTTAATTAGGAGGTTGAGTCATTTATTTAAATTAAAAAGGCCAATATGGGTGTGTTTAGAAAACTGTCAAAATCAAAGTCAAAGTCAGAGTTAAAAATAGGGTTTTGTTTAGTTTCCAATAAGGATTAGGATTGTATGCCTGTATAAGGCTTATTAAACCTAACTTTTCAGAAGTTGCTTATGGAATGAAGATGCAACCAATTATATTTAATTGAGAGAGCGAATTATCTCTTTTGTTCATTCATGAACATGTGATCTTATCAAGCTATGCTTGTGGCGATCGGAAACCATGACTTATCTTCCACCTTCTCATCTATGTCTTGGGAGTGGCGTCAATATCATTCTTTTGATAAATTTGGTTCTTGATTTTATATATTCAATGGGTCAAAATTCTTTATAATTTTGGTTCTTAAATGACATGATCAAAGGGTCAAAGTTTGCATTATAAACCTGTTTTAATCTTTCTTGGGGTTATGTTTCAATTTGATTGTGGGTGTCGTATCGATAATACGGGGTTCGGATCAGTTGCTATCAGAGCTTTGGTTAATTAATTCAGGTTTCAATCACATCTTCGAACAACAGTAACGATGGATCAGGATCTGATAACAAATCGTTTTGAGGAAAGAGGGAATGATGGAAACCAAGATAGCAATCATGGAAGATAAAGATACAATTGGAGAACGAGGACAATTAAAGGCAATTGTGCTTAATCTTGAAGGCTTTGAACGCTAATTGAAAGCAATTGGAATCAAACTGAAGTTGATTGGGCTTTAATTAGTTTGGGTTTAATTTGTATTATAGGATTGCTAAAATTAGTTTAATTTATTAGGCTTTTATTTAGGAAGGTTGAGTCATTTATTTAAATTAAAAAGGCCTATATGGGTGTGTTTAGAAAACGTCAAAATCAAAGTCAAAGTCAATTAAAAATAGGAGTTTTGTTTAGTTTCCAATAAGGATTAGGATTGTATGCCTGTATAAGGCTTATTAAACCTAATTTTTCAGGAAGTTGCTTATGGAATGAAGATGCAACCAATTATATTTAATTGAGAGAGCGAATTATCTCTTTTGTTCATTCATGAACATGTGATAAACTAATTTTTGCAATCCTATTATACAAATTAAACCCAAACTAATTAAAGCCCAATTCACTTCAGTTTTATTCTAATTGCTTTCAATTAGCGTTCAAAGCCTTCAAGATTAAGCACAATTGCCTTTAATTGCCTCGTTGTCCAATTGTATATTTGTCTTCCATGATTGGTATCTTGGTTTCCATCATTCCCTCTTTCCTCAAAATGATTTGTTATCAGATCCTGATCCATCGTTATTGTTGTTCGAAGATGTGATTGAAACGTGAATTAATTAATCGAAGCTCTTATAGCAACTGATGCGACCCCCGTACATATCGATACGACACCCACAATCACATTGAAACATAACCCCAAGGAAGATTAAAGCAGATTTATAATGAAAACTTTGACCCTTTGATCATGTCATTTAAGAACCAAAATTATACAGAATTTTGACCCATTGAATATATGATAATCAAGAACCAAATTTATCACAAAAATGATGTTGACGCCACTCCCAAGACATAGATGAGAAGGTGGAAGATAAGTCATGGTTTCCATCGCCACAAGCATAGCTTGATAAGATCACATGTTCATGAATGAACAAAAGAGATAATTCGCTCTCGTCAATTAAATATAATTGGTTGCATCTTCATTCCATAAGCAACTTCTGAAAAATTAGGTTTAATAAGCCTTATACAGGACATACAATCTAATCCTTATTGGAAACTAAACTAAAACCCTATTTTAATTGACTTTGACTTTGATTTTGACGTTTTCTAAACACACCCATATTGGCCTTTTTAATTTAAATAATGACTCAACCTCCTAATTAAAAGCGTAATAAATTAAACTAATTTTAGCAATCCTATAATACAAATTAAACCCAAACTAATTAAAGCCCAATTAACTTCAGTTTGATTTCTAATTGCTTTCAATTAGCGTTCAAAGCCTTCAAGATTAAGCACAATTGCCTTTAATTGCCTCGTTGTCCAATTGTATCTTTGTCTTCCATGATTGCTATCTTGGTTTCCATCATTCCCTCTTTCCTCAAAACGATTTGTTATCAGATCCTGGTCCATCGTTATTGTTGTTCGAAGATGTGATTGAAACCTGAATTAATTAACCAAAGCTTTGATAGCAAGTGATGCGAACCCCGTATATATCGATACGACACCCACAATCAAATTGAAACATAACCCCAAGAAAGATTAAAACAGGTTTATAATGCAAACTTTGACCCTTTCATCATGTCATTTAAGAACCAAAATTATAAAGAATTTTGACCCATTGAATGTATGATAATCAAGAACCAAATTTATAACAAGAATGATATTGACGCCACTCCCAAGACATAGATGAGAAGGTGGAAGATAAGTTATGGTTTCCATCGCCACAAGCATAGCTTGATAAGATCACATGTTCAAGAATGAACAAAAGAGATAATTCGCTCTCTCAATTAAATATAATTGGTTGCATATTCATTCCATAAGCAATTTCTGAAAAGCTAGGTTTAATAAGCCTTATACAAGCATACAATCCTAATCCTTATTGGAAACTAAATAAAACCATATTTTTAACTTTGATTTTGACATTTCTAAACACACCCATATTGGGTTTTTTAATTTAAATAAATGACTCAACCTCCTAATTAAAAGCCTAATAAATTATACTAATTTTAACAATCCTATAATACAAATTAAACCCAAACTAATTAAAGCCCAATTCACTTCAGTTTGATTCTAATTGCTTTCAATTACAGTTCAAAACCTTCAAGATTAAGCACAATTGCCTGTAATTGCCCCGTTGTCCAATTGTATCTTTGTCTTCCATGATTGTTATCTTGGTTTCTATCATTCCCTCTTTCCTCAAAACGATTTATTATCAGATCCTGATCTATCGTTATTCGAACAACAATAACGATGGATCAGGATCTGATAACAAATCGTTTTAAGGAAAGAGGGAATGATGGAAACCAAGATACCAATTGATGGAAGCCAAGGAAGCAAGCCTAAGGATCCTTTGAACATCAATGGAGGGCCTATGACAAGGGCTAGAGCCAAAAAGATGAAGGAAGCGTTAAATGGGTTGATTCAAGAAATTTGGACCAAGAGTCTTGTGCAACAAGGATTGGATGACATGGAAAGGATACCAAAGCTTCAAAACATTATCCAAGCTCGAGATCAAGTCCAAGATCAACTATATTAAAGGCTTGGGAGCTTATTTGAAGACAAATTGGGCTGTTTCAATTACTTGTAATTCCCTTATTATTTCATTGAAATTCCCTTGTTTCCTTTTTTTTTTTCTTACTTTGACTACAATTAATACCTCTTTTCTTTCATTGTTTATTGAATTTCTTCATTGTTCCCTTACTTCCTTTCATAAACGTGTATTCCTTTTGTTGCTAAGATTAGTCAAGGCGATTATTTCAAGGATTACCTTGGTGTGATTCATTAGTTCTATAAAGAACTTAGAGACAAAACTTTGAGTGTGGACAAGGAGTGTTGAGTTACACCACAATTGTTGAGTGAAAACAAGAGTAACGAGTGATAAACACGTGAGGACTAGAGTGAAACACGTGAGGGAGTGTTGTGAGATTTTTTTTGTTGCTAACATTTTTTTGTAGGTTTCAATCATGTCTTCGACTATTGAAAGAGATGTTGAAGGAGGAGAAAAGATCGATGAGTCGATTGTACTCAAAGCAATGCAACAACAATTTGAGAGGATGACCATGTGGTTTGGAGATATTAGAGATCGAATGGATAGACAAGACGAGGTAATAGCTAATTTGCAAAGAGGACAACAAAGAAGGGTTCCAGAATTTCGTGGTGGTGATAATGAGATTGAAGATGATTTTGGGGAGAACTACGGAGATGAATTAGAATTAGAAGAAAATGTCTTCAATGCCAATAGGGATCGCTTGAGAGGCGATAGAGGCGGACGTGGAGGTAGAGGTAATGGTAATAGAGATAATAGGAATTATGGGATTGGGAATGAAAGAGGAAGATGGAATGATAGACAACATAGGGATCTTAGTAGCATAAAGATGAAGATACCCTCTTTCCAAGGGAAGATGGATCCAGATGTATACCTTGAGTGGGAGAAACGAGTGGAGTTGGTTTTTGAGTGCCATAACTTTGCCGAGGAGAAGAAGGTAAAGCTAGCCGCAACTGAGTTTGTGGATTATGCTGTGGTGTGGTGGGATCAGTTAGTGTTGAATAAGCGGAGAAATCGAGAGCGTCCTATAAACACTTAGAATGATATAAAAGTTGTCATGAGGAGACGTTTTGTTCCTAGTTCATATTACAGGGAACTATACCAACGATTGGTAGGCCTTACACAAGGTTCTAGAACTGTAGAGGAATATTATAAGGAGATGGAGATAGCCATGGTTAGAGCCAACGTGGATGAAGATAGAGAAGCTACTATGGCTAGATTCTTGCAAGGGTTGAACAAGGACATTGCCGATATTGTGGTGTTGCAACATTACGTCGAAGTAGAGGAAATGGTTCATATGGCCATGAAGGTAGAGAGGCAACTCAAGAGAAAGGGTACCATGTCACGGTATGGTAGTAATTCAGGTTCTACATCTACGTTGAAGTCGAATTGGGGTAAGAAGGATGTAAAGATACCTTTTAAGCCTAAGGTTGAGAGTAGTAAACCCAAGGAGAGTGGTGGTAGTCACGATAAGGGCAAGGCTGAGGAACCTCAGAAGAGAAATAGGGACATTAAATGCTTTAAATGCTTTGGTAGAGGTCATATCTCTTCTCAATGTCCTAATAAGAGAGTTATGATCCTGAGGGAGGATGGAGACATAGAAACTGAAGGTGAGAGTGATGATGATGAGATGCCACCTTTGGAAGAAGCTAGTGATGCTGAGGTTGCATATCCTGTGGATGGGAGATTGTTAGTGGTAAGACGTGCTTTAAGTGTGCAAGTGAAGGAAGATGATGAGGTGCAGCGCGATAATATTTTCCATACTAGATGTCATATTAAGGATAGGGTTTGTAGTATGATCATTGATGGGGGCAGTTGCATGAATGTTGCTAGGACTGAACTAGTAGAGAAATTGGGCTTACCTACTTCAAAACATCCTAAACCATATAAGTTACAGTAGTTGAATGATTGTGGAGAAGTTAAGGTGAGAAAACAAGTGCTAGTATCCTTTTGCTATTGGTAGGTACAAGGATGAGGTGTTATGTGATGTTGTACCTATGCACGCGGGTCACTTGCTTTTGGGTTGTCCATGGCAATATGATAGGAGGGTCATACATGACGGGTATAGGAATCGATATTCTTTTACCATGGATGGGCGATCGATCACTCTTGTGCCTTTAACACCTCGACAGGTGTATGAAGATCAAGTGAGGATAAGAGAGAATGAGCAAAAGAGAGAGAGTGAGAGAAAAAGAGAGGCTGAGAGTTCAAACACTAGTAAGGTCGAGAGAATGAGTGACCACACACTAAAGTTCGAACAAAAGAAAAGTGAGGAAAAAAAAAATGAGTGTTTATGCAAAAAGGAAGCGATGTGAGGGCTGCTTTTGATGCGAACCCCATATATATTGATACAACACCCACAATCAAATTGAAATACAACCCCAAGAAAGATTAAAACAGGTTTATAACGAAAACTTTGACCCGTTGATCATAGTCATTCAAGAACCAAAATTATAAAGAATTTTGACCCATTGAATATATGATAATCAAAAGCCAAAATTATCACAAGAATGATATTGACGCCACTCCCAAGACATAAATGAGAATGTGGGAGATAAGTCATGGTTTCGGTCGCCACAAGTATAACTTGATAAGATCACATGTTCAACAATGAAGAAAAGAGAAACAAATTTCTCAATTACTTTATTCCATAATCAACTTCTTCTTGAAAATTTAGGTTTAATAAGCTTTATATAGGCATACAATCCTAAACCTTATTGGAAACTAAGTAAAATCGTATTTTTAATTGACTATGACTCTAACTTTGACTCTGACTTTGACTCTCTTAACTTTGACTTTGACTATGACTATTTCCTAAACACACCCATGGTGGGCTTTTAATTTAAATAAATGACTCAAACCTATAATTAAAAGCCTAATAAATTAAACAATCCCCATAATACAAATTAACCCCAAATTAATTAAAACCCAATTAACTTCAGTTTGCTTCCAATTGTCTTCAATTAGTGTTCAAAGCCTTCAAATTAAGCACAATCGTCTTTAATTGCCTCATTGTCCAATTGTATCTTTGTCTTCCATGATTGATATCTTGGTTTCCATCAGCTTTTCTAGCCAAGCAGCAAATGTTTGTACTTTTATACACAGACGCTTATTTTTCTAACTCTGACCTTGATGTTTCTTTGCCTAATGTTGTTACAACTCTTTTGCAGGACTTCAAAGATGTATTCCCGGAGGAGATGCCGGATGGATTGTCACCGAAGAGAGGAATAGAGCATCAAATTGACTTCATACCTAGAGCTGCAATTCCAAACTGTCCAGCTTATAGGAGCAATCCGGAGGAGACAAAGGAGCTTCAAAGACAGGTTGAGGAGTTGTTGGAAAAGGGATATGTGAGAGAAAGCATGAGTCCATGTGCCGTACCAGTTCTACTTGTGCCTAAGAAGGATGGAACTTGGCGTATGTGCATCGATTGCAGAGCTGTCAATAAAATTACAGTTAAGTATCGACATCTTATACCTAGATTAGATGACATGTTGGATGAGTTGTATGGATCTTGTGTGTTTTCAAAAATTGATCTTAAAAGTGGATACCATCAAATTAGAATGAAAGAAGGAGATGAGTGGAAAACTGCTTTTAAAACTAAACATGGTTTATATGAGTGGTTAGTAATGTCATTTGGTTTAACTAATGCACCTAGTACTTTTATGAGGTTAATGAATCATGTTTTGCGCTATTTCATTAGAAAATTTGTTGTGGTCTACTTTGATGACATACTAGTGTACAGCAAGAGCATAGATGAACATGTTAGGCATTTGCATTGTGTGCTTGATGTGTTACGGAAAGAGAAGTTGCATGTTAATTTGAAAAAGTGTTCCTTTTGCACAGAGAAAATTGTGTTTTTGGGATATGTTGTTACTTCGAAAGGGATAGAAGTAGATGAGGAGAAGGTCAAGGCTATTAGAGAGTGGCCTACACCTAGAAATATTAGTGAAGTGCATAGCTTTCATGGGTTGGCTAGTTTTTATAGGAGATTTGTTAAGGATTTTAGCACCATAGTTGCACCACTAACGGAAGTTGTGAAAAAAAGTATGGGTTTCAAATGGGGTAGCGAGCAACAACATACATTTGATTTGATTAAGGATACATTGTGTTCTGCACCATTGCTTGCATTGCTTGATTTCTCTAAAACATTTGAGATAGAGTGTGATGTATCAAGGATAAGTATAGGGGCTGTTCTTATGCAAGATAGGCGACCTATAGCTTATTTTAGTGAAAAACTAAGTGGAGCATCATTGAATTATCCTACTTGTGATAAGAAGTTGCATGCTTTGGTTAGAGCCTTAGAGACTTGGCAACATTATTTGTGGCCTAAGGAATTTGTAATCCATACTGATCATGAGTCCTTGAAGTATTTGAAAGGACAAAGTAAGTTGAGTAGGAGATATGCCAAATGGGTAGAGTTCATAGAAACGTTTCCTTATGTGATCAAGTATAAGCAAGGGAAGGAAAACGTTGTAGCTGATGCATTATCTCGTAGGTATGCTTTGATTTCGATTTTGGATGCAAAATTATTGGGTTTTGAGCATATTAAGGAATTGTATATGAATGATCTTGATTTTGCTTCTGTGCATGTTGCTTGTGAGAATGTTGCCTTTGGAAAATTCTATAGACATGAGGGTTTTTTGTTTAGGGAGAATAGACTTTGTATTCCTCAAGGGTCTATGAGAGAGTTGCTTGCTAGAGAAGCACATGGGGGTGGACTAATGGGTCATTTTGGTGTTAGGAAAACTTTAGATGTGCTAAATGAGCATTTCTTTTGGCCACACATGAAGAGAGATGTTGAGAGAGTTAGTGATAAGTGCATAACATGTAAACGGTCAAAGTCTAGGGTTTTACCACATGGTTTGTATACACCTTTGGCCATACCTAGTGAACCTTGGATTGATATTTCTATGGATTTTGTATTGGGTTTACCTAGAACCAAACGAGGTCGAGATTCGGTATTTGTTGTGGTTGACAGGTTTTCAAAAATGGCTCACTTCATACCATGTCACAAGACCGAGGATGCCACACATGTTGCTGACTTATTCTTTAAGGAGATTGTTCGCCTACATGGAGTACCAAAGAGTATTGTTTTAGACCGAAGTGCAAAGTTCTTAAGTCATTTTTGGAGGACTTTATGGGGAAAGTTAGGAACAAAGCTGTTATTTTCTACTACTTGCCATCCACAAACCGATGGACAAACAGAGGTGGTTAATAGGACTTTGGGTGCTTTGCTCCGTTCCATCATCCAAAAGAACTTGAAGAATTGGGAAGATTGCTTACCACATGTGGAGTTTGCTTACAATAGGAGTGTGCATTTGGCTAGTGGTTGTTCGCCCTTCGAAGTTGTGTACGGGTTCAATCCACTTACTCCATTGGATTTGATACCTTTGCCTATGGAGGAAAGAGCGAACTTGGATGGGAAAAAGAAAGCTGACTTTGTTAGGCAACTGCATGAAACCAAAGCTTCAAAACATTATCCAAGCTCGAGATCAAGTCCAAGATCAACTATATTAAAGGCTTGGGAGCTTATTTGAAGACAAATTGGGCTGTTTCAATTACTTGTATTAATTTGGGCCTAATTTGTTTTATGAGCTAGTTTAATTAAGTTAGTTTATTTATTTAGGTAGTTAAATATCAAACTTTAATATTATTGGGCTTTAATTTGTTTTATTTCATGTTGGGTTATTAGTTTATACATTGGGCTGTCAAATTTAATTATTTTAAGCCCAAACTTAGTTATTTTAAACCCCAAGTGGGGTGTACTAAGGGCCTAGGGCGTCCATGAGATGTTTAGAAGCTAGGGTTTCATTTATGTTGCCTATAAAAACCCATGTAAGCCTCAAAAACGAGGTTAGACATTGTTGACGAAAAATTTGAGTTTTCTCTCTTTGTTCTTCATGAACTTATGAGATTTTATCAAGGCTTGATTCTTGATTTATCACTTGACTTGTCTCCCTCATCCTTCTCTTGTTCTTGGGAGTGGCGTCTTTATTATCTTGGTTCGTGGTTCGCTAATCATTGGGTCAAGGTATCTTCTTTTATTTTCTTTGCTGTTCTTGAATTACATTTTTCTTGGGGTTGTTGATTCAATTGATTGTGGGTGTCGTATTGGTATACGGGGTTCGCATCAGTTGGTATCAGAGTTTTGGCTATTAAATCAGGTTTGATATATCTTTAAAAAAAAAAAATCAGATTTGTTCTTCTTGCTTCGCATAATACCATTGTTTGTTTCGTCATTTTATTTCTCTTGTTGTTCCTTGTTATTCATATCACTATTTGTTTTGTTTTTCTTGTCTTCATTTTTTTTTTTTTTTCGTGAGATACCAATAATCTTCATTGTGGGTGAATTCTAGTAAAAAAAAAAAAGTTCAAGAAAAAAAAAAAGAAAGAAAGAAAAAAAGAAAAGAAAAGAAAGAGAAAACAAAAAGGCAAAAAACAAAAAACAAAAAAAAGGCAAAAAAAAAAAATATATCTTAGGTAGAGAGACAGAAATTTTATCTCTTTACTCTTTTGTTCTTCCATTAGAAAAATAAAATTTATTTCATTCCTTTTTTTGTTCTTGCCATAAAAGGAATAAATTTTCTTCTTTTCCTATTTTACCTAAGTTAAAGGAATATATTTTCTTTCCTTTTTATTTTTGCTCTTGCTTAAAATAAAAGAAATAAAAACTTATTTCCTTCCTATTTTGTTTTCTACTCAAGGAAACAAATTCAAATTCCTTCCATTATTATTTCCTTGAAATCCCTTATTTCCTTTGTTTTTCAGTTTGACTATATTTAATATACTTCTTTTCCTTCATTGTTTATTGAATTTCTTCATTGTTCCATCATTAGAAATCTCAAAGCTCCGAGTGTTGAGTGAAACACGTGAGGGACTGTGTGAGATTCTTTTTCTAACATTCTTTTTCAGGTTTCAATCCCATCTTCTAACAACAATGATGATGGATCACGATTTGAGGACAAATCGTTTTGAGGAAAGAGGGAATGATGGAAACCAAGGTAGTAATCTTGGAGGACAATGAGATAATTGGACAACGAGGCAATTAAAGGGAATTTGGGCTTAATCTTGAAGGTTTTGGATGCTAATTAAGGCAAATAGAGGCAAACTGAAGTTAATTAGGCTTTAAATAATTTGGGCTAAGTTTATTTTAATTGTAATGGGTTTTAAATTAAATTAGTTTGTTTTATTTAACTAATGTTATTTGGGCTAGAACATTTAATTTAATTTAAGCCCATAGATGTGTTTAGTTGAGCCCAGTTGTTAGGGGGCTAGGGTTTTATGCTAAGTTTTCTTTCTTTGCCTATAAAAAGGTTCTAAACCCTAAGCAAAAAGGAGGGGACTAAAAAAATACAGCCAATTATGTCTAATTGAGAGATTTGTTTCTCTTTTGTTCATTGTTGAACATGTGATCTTATCAAGCTATACTTGTGGCGATCGAAACCATAACTTATCTCCCACTTTCTCATCTATGTCTTGGGAGTGGCGTCAATATCCTTCTTGTGATAATTTTGGTTCTTGATTATCATATATTCATTGGGTAAAAATTCTTTATAATTTTGGTTCTTGAATGACATAATCAATAGGTCAAAGTTTTCATTATAAACCTGTTTTAATCTTTCTTGGGGTTGTGTTTCAATTTGATTGTGGATGTCGTATCGATATATACGGGGTTCGCATCACCAATCATGGAAGATAAATAGACAATTGGACAATGAGGCAATTAAAGACAATTGTGTTTAATCTTGAAGGCCTTGAACGCTAATCGAAAGCAATTAGAATCAAACAGAAGTTAACTGGGCTTTAACTAATTTGGATTTAATTTGTATTACAAGATTGTTAAAATTAGTTTAATTTATTATGCTTTTAATTAGAAGGCTCGGTCATTTATTTAAATTAAAAGCCCAATATGGGTGTGTTTAGAAAATGTCAAAATCAAAGTCAAAATCAAAGTTAAAAATATGGTTTTATTTAGTTTCCAATAAGGATTAGGATTGTATGCCTGTATAAGGCTGATTAAACCTAGTTTTTCAGAAGTTGCTTATGGAATGAAGATGCAACCAATTATATTTAACTGAGAGAGCGAATTATCTCTTTTGTTCATTCTTGAACATGTGATCTTATCAAGCTATGCTTGTGGCGATGGAAACCATAACTTATCTTCCACCTTCTCATCTATGTCTTGGGAGTGGCGTCAATATCATTCTTCTGATAAATTTGGTTCTTGATTATCATAAATTCAGTGGGTCAAAATTCTTTACAATTTTGGTTCTTAAATGACATGATCAAAGGGTCAAAGTTTGCATTATAAACCTGTTTTAATCTTTCTTGGGGTTATGTTTCAATTTAATTGTGGGTGTCGTATCGATATATACGGGGTTCGCATCACTTGCTATCAGAGCTTTGGTTAATCAATTCAGGTTTCAATCACATCTTCGAACAACAATAACGATGGATCAGGATCTGATAACAAATCGTTTTGAGGAAAGAGGGAATGATGGAAACCAAGATACCGATCATGGAAGGTAAAGATACAATTGGACAACGAGGCAATTAAAGGCAATTGTGCTTAATCTTGAAGGCTTTGAACGCTAATCGAAAGCAATTAGAATCAAACGGAAGTTAACTGGGCTTTAACTAATTTGGGTTTAATTTGTATTACAAGATTGTTAAAATTAGTTTAATTTATTATGCTTTTAATTAGGAGGTTGAGTCATTTATTTAAATTAAAAAGCCCAATATGGGTGTCTTTAGAAAATGTCAAAATCAAAGTTAAAAATAGGGTTTTATTTAGTTTCCAATAAGGATTAGGATTGTTTGCCTGTATAAGGCTTATTAAACCTATGATACGAACCCCGTATATATCGATACGACACCCACAATCAAATTGAAACACAACCCCAAGAAAGATTAAAACAGGTTTATAACGAAAACTTTGACCCATTGATTATGTCATTCAACAACCAAAATTATAAAGAATTTTGACCCATTGAATATATGATAATCAAGAACCAAAATTATAACAAGAATGATATTGACGCCACTCCCAAGACATAGATGAGAAGGTGGGAGATAAGTCATGGTTTCGATCGCCACAAGCATAGCTTGATAAGATCACATGTTCAACAATGAACAAAAGATAAACAAATCTCTCAATTACTTTATTCCATCAACAACTTCTTCAGAGTTTAGGTTTAATAAGCCTTAAATAGGCATACAATCCTAAACCTTATTAGAAACTAAATAAAATCCTATTTTTAATTGACTATGACTCTAACTTTGACTCTGACTTTGACTTTGACTTTGACTTTGACTTTGACTTTGACTTTTCCTAAACACACTCATATTGGGCTTTTTATTAACTCAGCCTCCTAATTAAAAAGCCTAATTAATTAAACTAAATTAAAACAATTCCATAATACAAATTAAGCCCAAATTGATTAAAACCCAATTAACTTCAGTTTGCTTCCAATTGTCTTCAATTAAAGTTCAAAGCCTTCAAGATTAAGCACGATCGCCTTTAATTGCCTCGTTGTCCAATTGTATCTTTGTCTTCCATGATTGAAATCTTGGTTTCCATCATTCCCGCTTTCCTCAAAACGATTTGTCCTCAAATCGTGATCCATCGTTATTGTTGTTCGAAGATGTGATTGAAACCTGAAAATAATGTTAGAAAAAAAAAAATTCTCACACACTCCCTCACGTGTTTCGCTCCACTCACGTGTTTATCACTCAAGACTTCCTTTCCACGCTCAAACTTTTCTTTTTCTTTGTAAATCATTCCATATTTGAACCTCAAACAAAAGATTGATACGAATATTGAAATTCTTGAAATTCAAGAATTCAAGAAACACTAGAATGCAATTTCAAGAATTCAAGAATTCAAGATATTGATTATATGCGGCTCCTCAAGAAACAAAAGATAGAAGTTATATAGAATTATGAGTGGTCAAATTTGGCGTGAAAATTGCGAGACAAAGAACAAAGTATATATAATGATCTCTAATGTTTGTGGTGCGTGTAAATCACAATATATATGTGCACATGCAGTGCAAGAACGAAGACAAGAAAGAATGAATGTTTGTGACATGAAAAACAAAATACATAACAAAAAAAAATTAATTTCGAAAGACAAAGCAGAACAGTTTTCACTTTTATTCTTTGCCAAGCCAATCGAAATAAAGAGACACAAGACAAGACAACGAACTAATATATAGACAATGTTGATTGTTTGGCAGTGACACTCACAGAATCAAAAGAATCATTAAATATGCAAAGAGTGACAACCAGTTCAAAAAACAAGGAAAGATAGGGACTTACGGTAGTTGAAACAAAATCAGAATAAAAATAAAATAAATTGATAACTCAAACCTGAATTAATTAACCAAAGCTCTGATACCAACTGATGCGAACCCCCTATATATCGATACAACACCCACAATCAAATTGAAACACAACCCCTAAGAAAGATTAAAACAGGTTTATAACGAAAACTTTGACCCATTGATTATGTCATTCAACAACCAAAATTATAAAGAATTTTGACCCATTGAATATATGATAATCAAGAACCAAAATTATAACAAGAATGATATTGACGCCACTCCCAAGACATAGATGAGAAGGTGGGAGATAAGTCATGGTTTCGATTGCCACAAACATAGCTTGATAAGATCACATGTTCAACAATGAACAAAAGATAAACAAATCTCTCAATTACTTTATTCCATCAACAACTTCTTCAGAATTTAGGTTTAATAAGCCTTAAATAGGCATACAATCCTAAACCTTATTAGAAACTAAATAAAATCCTATTTTTAATTGACTATGACTCTAACTTTGACTCTGACTCTGACTTTGACTTTGACTTTGACTTTGACTTTTCCTAAACACACTCATATTGGGCTTTTTATTAACTCAGCCTCCTAATTAAAAAGCCTAATTAATTAAACTAAATTAAAACAATTCCATAATACAAATTAAGCCCAAATTGATTAAAACCCAATTAACTTCAGTTTGCTTCCAATTGTCTTCAATTAACGTTCAAAGCCTTCAAGATTAAGCACGATCGCCTTTAATTGCCTCGTTGTCCAATTGTATCTTTGTCTTCCATGATTGATATCTTGGTTTCCATCAACCTAACTTTTCAGAAGTTGCTTATGGAATGAAGATGCAACCAATTATATTTAATTGAGAGACCGAATTATCTCTTTTGTTCATTCATGAACATGTGATCTTATCAAGCTATGCTTGTGGCGATGGAAACCATGACTTATCTTCCACCTTCTCATCTATGTCTTGGGAGTGGCGTCAATATCATTCTTGTGATAAATTTGGTTCTTGATTATCATATATTCAATGGGTCAAAATTCTTTATAATTTTGGTTCTTAAATGACATGATCAAAGGGTCAAAGTTTTCATTATAAATCTACTTTAATCTTTCTTGGGGTTATGTTTCAATGTGATTGTGGGTGTCGTATCGATATGTACGGGGGCCGCATCAGTTGCTATAAGAGCTTCGATTAATTAATTCACGTTTCAATCACATTTTCGAACAACAATAATGATTGATCAGGATCTGATAACAAATCTTTTTGAGGAAAGAGGGAATGATGGAAACCAAGATACCAATCATGGAAGACAAAGTGATGGAAACCAAGGAAGCAAGCCTATGGATCCTTTGAGCATCAATGGAGGACCTATGACGAGGGCTCGAGCTAAAAGGATGAAGGAAGCTTTAAGTGGGCTTGTTCTAGATATTTGGGCCAAGAGTCTTGCACAACATGACTTGGACAGCTTGGAGGGAACACCAAGGCTTCAAAATATTATTCAAGTTCAAGAACAAGTCCAAGAACATCAGTCTTGAAGAAATCTTGAGGCTTGGGTGTCGATTATAATGCAATTGGGCTGTTATTTATTTAATTGATTTACATTGGGCCTAATTTGTATTATGAGATTGTTTTTAATTTAGTTTAATTTATTAAGTTTTAATTAGGAGGCTGGGTCATTAAAAAGCCCAATATGGGTGTGTTTAGGAAAGAGTCAAAGTCAAAGTCAAAAAGTCAAAGAGTCAAAGTCAATTAAAAATATGGTTTTATTTGGTTTCCAATAAGGTTTAGAATTGTATGCCTATATAAGGCTTATTAAACCTAACTTTTCAATCAGTTGTCAATTGAATGAAAGATTTAACTTTTCTCCATTGTTCTCTTGTGAACTTTGAGAATTGCATCAAGATTTGTTCTTGATTTATCAACCTTGACTTATCTCCCACATTCTTATCTCTTTCTTGGGAGTGGCGTCGTTATATCTTTGGTTCTTGATTCGCTAATCAACGGGTCGAAGATTTCTTTAAATCTGAATTATCTTTCTTGGGGTTGTGTTTCAATTTGCTTGTGGGTGTCGTATCGATATATACGGGGTTCGCATCAGTTGGTATTAGAGCTTTGGTTAATTAATTCAGGTTTGGTTTATCAATTTATTTTCTTATTTTCTGATTCTCTTTTAATAGCCGCAAATCACATCTTTTCCGTTTCTTGGATTGGAGCAAACATCAATTATCAATATTTCATTTCTTTGTTTTGCACTGCACGCCACACAAACAATAGTCATTAGTAATTTCGTCTTTTTATGCTTACAATCTGCATGCGCACCAAATTCTTGTCAACTGCATGTGCATCACAAACAAAAGCCATCATTAGATATATTTTGTTCTTTGCTCTTGCACTGCACGTGCATCATTAACATCACCCATAATAGCCGCACACACTAATCTTTAATTGTTATTGTCTTCTAGGTTCTGAAACTCGTGTGTCCCAAACAAATATTATTTGTTTTCTTTGTTCTTGCAATCTACACGTGCAGCATAAACATTCATCACATATATATTCTGTCAATCTGCACATTCTTGAAATTGCATTCTAGAGAGTCTTGATTACTTGAATTTCAAGATTCATATCAATAATTCTGTTTGTGGTTCAAATCTGCAATTTACATTCAATTTAGTTTGTGTGCGTTCTAGTTTGAGTAAAAAAAAAAAGAAAAAAAAAAAAAAAACCAGAATGAAAAAAAAAAATCCCAGGAAAAAAAAAAAAAGTGTCAAAAAGTTTGAACGCCCTAAATTGTTTGGATTGAAGTGAGTTGATATTGATTCTCCTTAATTGCAGTTCGAGCCTTTACGGTTTTCGAATCTTTCTTGAAACCAGATTGCTTTCTGTTCATTGTTATTCTTGTGTTAATTGTTGATCCTTTTTCTTTCGTATTCTTTGTGCGCTTTCTTTTCTTTGTTGCGATTTGTCAGGGGTGATTATTTCAAGGGTGACCTTGTCGTGATCGATTAGTTCTATAAAGAACTTGGTGAGATAAGTTTGAGTGTGGACAGGGAGTGTTGAGTTAAATCAAGAGTGCCGAGTGATAAACACGTGAGGACTAGAGTGAAACACGTAAGGGAGTGTTGTGAATTATTTTCTTTACTACCATTCTTTTCAGGTGTCAAACATGTCTTTAGACAAAAGTAAAAAAGTGGAAGGAGGAGAAAATATAGATGTATCATTCATGCTCAAGGCAATGCAACAACACTTTGAGAGGATGAACATGGAGTTTATGGATTTTAGGGATCGAATGGATAGGCAAGATGCTGCCATAACTAGATTGCAAAGAGATCCACAAAGAATAACTCCGGAATTACGTGGTGTCAATGATGAATTAGAGGCTGATTCACATGGTGAAGAGTTGGAAGGAGATGACAATTCCACTAATGCAAATAGGGGCAGAATTAGAGGTGGTAGAGGTGGTCGTAGAGGTAACGGAGATAATAGGTACTATGGGGATGTGAATGAGAGAGGAAGATCGGATGATAGGCCCGATAGACTAGATAAGGATCTTAGTAGCATTAAGATGAAGATACCCTCTTTTCATGGGAAGGCTGATCCTGATGTGTATCTAGAGTGGGAGAAGCGAGTAGAGTTGGTCTTTGAGTGTCATAACTTTTCCGAGGAGAAGAAGGTGAAGTTAGCTACAGCCGAGTTTGTAGATTATGCTGTGGTTTGGTGGGGACAATTAGTGCAAGATAGGAGGAGAAACGAGAAACGTCCTATAAACACTTGGGGTGAGTTGAAAACAGTTATGAAGAAGTGGTTTGTTCCTAAGTCATACCATAGGGAACTATACCGGTGATTACAAAGCCTTACCCAAGGTTCTAAAAGTGTGGAGGATTACTACAAGGAGATGGAGATAGCCATGGTTAGAGCCTATATTGAGGAAGATAGAGAGGCTACTATGGCGCGATTTCTGCAAGGCTTGAATGAAGACATTGCCAATATTGTTGAGTTGCAACATTATGTAGAGCTTGAGGACTTGGTCCATATGGCTATAAAAGTGGAGAAATAACTCAAAAGGAAGGGTGCAATGTCACGATATGGCAGAAATTCGGGTTCCACATCCACTTGGAAGTCGAATTGGAATAGAAAAGAAGATAGGTCATCACAAAAGCCTAAGGCCGAGAGTGCTATGCCTAAGGAGGATAGGGATAGCAGCCATTATAAGGCAAGGTCAGTGGCAACACAAGGTAGGAATAGGGATATCCAATGTTTCAGGTGTTTGGGAAGAGGTCACATAGTTTCACAATGTCCTAATAAGCGAACTATGATCCTAAGAGAGGATGGAGATATAGAGACCGACGGGGAGAGTGATGATTATGAGATGCCACCGTTGGAACATGCTAGTGATGTTGAAATTGAGTATCCCGCAGATGGAAAGTTGCTAGTGGCAAGACGTGCTCTAAGTGTGCAAGTGAAGGAAGATGATGAGGTGCAACGTGATAATATTTTCCATACTAGATGCCATATCAAGGATAGGGTTTGTAGTATGATCATTGATGGGGGTAGCTGCACCAACGTTGCTAGTACCGAATTAGTGGAGAAATTGAGTTTACCTACTTCAAAACATCCTAAACCATATAAGTTACAGTGGTTGAATGATTGTGGAGAAGTTAAGGTGACAAAACAAGTGCTAGTCTCCTTTGCTATTGGTAGGTACAATGATAAGATGTTATGTGATGTTGTACCTATGCACGCGGGACACTTGCTTTTGGGTCGTCTGATGGAAACCAAGATATCAATCATGGAAGACAAAGATACAATTGGACAACGAGGCAATTAAAGACGATCGTGCTTAATCTTGAAGGTTTTGAACGCTAATTGAAGACAATTGGAAACAAACTGAAGTTAATTGGGTTTTAATTAATTTGGGCTTAATTTGTATTATGGGATTGTTTTAATTTAGTTTAATTAATTAGGCTTTTTAATTAGGAGGCTGAGTTAATAAAGAGCCCAATATGAGTGTGTTTAGGAAATAGTCAAAAGTCAAAGTCAAAGTGAAGAGAGTCAAAGTCAGAGTCAAAGTTAGAGTCATAGTCAATTAAAAATAGGATTTTATTTAGTTTCCAATAAGGTTTAGGATTGTATGCCTATATAAGGCTTATTAAACCTAAATTTTCAAGAAGAGTTGTTGATGGAATAAAGTAATTGAGAGAATTGTTTCTCTTTTGTTCATTGTTGAACATATGATCTTATCAAGTTATGCTTGTGGCGATCGAAACCAGTGACTTATCTCCCACCTTCTCATCTATGTCTTGGGAGTGGCGTCAATATCATTCTTATTATAATTTTGGTTCTTGATTATCATATATTCAATGGGTCAAAATTCTTTATAATTTTGGTTCTTGAATGACATAATCAATGGGTCAAAGTTTTCGTTATAAACCTGTTTTAATCTTTCTTGGGGTTGTGTTTCAATTTGATTGTAGGTGTCGTATCAATATATACGGGGTTCGCATCATCGTCCATGGCAATATGATAGGAGAGTAATACATGATAGATTTAAGAACTAGATATTCTTTTACCATGAATGGACGAACAATCACTCTTGTACCATTAACGCCTAGACAGGTTTATGAAGATCAAGTGAGGATAAGAGAGAGTGACCAAAAGAAAGAGAGTGAGAGAAAACGAGAGGCTGAGAGTTCAAATACTAGTGAGGTCGAGAGAAAGGGAGTTGAGTGTGAGAGAAAGAGTGACAAAACACTTGAGTGTAAACAAGAGAATGAGAGGAAGAAAAGTGAGAAAAAGAAAATGAGTGTCTATGCCAAAGGGAGCGATGTGAGGGTTGCTTTTCTAGCCAAGCAACAAATGTTTGTACTTTTGTACAAAGATGCTTATTTTTCTAACTCTGACCTTGATTTGTCTTTGGCTAGTGTTGTTACTACTCTTTTGCAGGATTTCAAGGATGTATTCCCTAAGGACACACCAGATGGATTGCCACCAAAGAGGGGAATAGAACATCAAATTGACTTCATACTTGGAGCTTCAATTTCAAATCGACCAGCATATAGAAGTAATCCCGAGGAGACAAAGGAGCTTCAAAGGCAGGTTGAAGAGTTGATGAAAAAGGGGCATGTGAGGGAGAGCATGAGTCCATGTGCCGTACCAGTATTACTTATGCCTAAGAAGGATGGGACTTGGCGTATGTGCATCGATTGCAGAGCTGTCAACAAAATTACAGTTAAGTATCGACATCCCATACCTAGATTAGATGACATGTTGGATGAATTGCATGGATCTTGTGTGTTTTCTAAGATTGATCTTAAAAGTGGATATCATCAAATTAGAATGAAAGAAGGAGATGAATGGAAAACTGCATTTAAAACGAAACATGGTTTGTATGAGTGATTAGTCATGCCTTTTGGTTTAACTAATGCACCTAGTACTTTCATGAGATTAATGAATCATGTTTTACGTTCTTTCATTGGAAAATTTGTTGTGGTCTACTTTGATGATATATTAGTGTACAGCAAGAGCATAGATGAACATGTTAGGCATTTGCATTGTGTGCTTGATGTGTTAAGAAAAAAAAAGTTGTATGCTAATTTGAAAAAGTGTTCCTTTTACACTGATAAGATTGTATTTTTGGGCTACGTTGTTACGGCAGAAGGGATAGAAGTAGATGAGGAGAAGGTTAAGGCTATTAGGGAGTGGCCTAGACCTAGGAATGTTAGTGAAGTGCGTAGCTTTCATGGGTTGGCTAGTTTTTATAGGAGATTTGTTAAAGACTTTAGCACTATAGCTGCACCATTAACTGAGGTTGTGAAAAAGAGTGTGGGTTTTAAATGGGAAAGTGAGCAACAACATGCATTTTATTTGATTAAGGATAGATTATGTTCTGCACCATTGCTTGCATTACCTGATTTCTCTAAGGCATTTGAGATTGAGTGTGATGCATCGGGAATAGGTATAGGGGCTGTTCTTATGCAAGATAGACGTCCTATAGCTTATTTTAGCGAGAAACTGAGTGGAGCATCATTGAATTATCCTACCTATGATAAAGAGTTGTATGCTTTAGTTAGGACCTTAGAAAATTGGCAACATTATTTATGGCCTAAGGAGTTTGTAATCCATACTGACCATGAGTCCTTGAAGCATTTGAAAGGACAAGGTAAGTTGAGTAGGAGGCATGCTAAGTGGGTAGAGTTCATAGAAACATTTCCTTACGTGATCAAGTATAAACAGGGAAAGGAAAACGTTGTAGCTGATGCATTATCTCGCAGGTATACTTTGATTTCTACTTTGAATGCAAGATTGTTAGGGTTTGAGCATATTAAAGATTTGTATGTGAATGATCCTGATTTTGCTTCTGTGTTTGTTGCTTGTGAGAAAGGTGCATTTGATAAATTTTATAGACATGAGGGGTATTTGTTTAGGGAGAGTAGATTGTGCATTCCTCAAGGGTCTATAAGAGAGTTGTTAGTTAGAGAAGCGCATGGGGGTGGTTTAATGGGACATTTTGGTGTTAGAAAGACTTTGGATGTGTTAGATGAACATTTCTTTTGGCCACACATGAAGAGAGATGTTGAGAGAATGTGTGAGAAGTGCATAACATGTAGAAAGTCTAAGTCTAAAGTTTTACCCCATGGTTTGTATACACCTTTGCTCATACCTAGTGAACCTTGGATTGATAGTTCAATGGATTTTGTATTGGGTTTACCTAGGTCCAAAAAGGGCCGAGATTCGGTGTTTGTTGTGGTTGACAGGTTTTCGAAGATGGCTCATTTCATACCATGTCACAAGACCGATGACGCCACACATGTTGCTGACTTATTCTTCAAGGAGATTGTTCGACTTCATGGAGTGCCGAAGAGCATTGTTTCAGATCGAGATGCAAAGTTCTTAAGCCATTTTTGGAGGACTTTGTGGGGGAAGCTAGGAACAAAGTTATTGTTTTTCTACTGCTTGTCATCCGCAAACTGATGGACAAACGGAGGTGGTTAACAGAACTTTAGGTGCTTTGTTGCGTTCCATTATCCAAAAGAATTTGAAGAATTGGGAAGATTGCTTGCCACATTTCGAGTTTGCTTACAATAGGAGTGTACATTCAACTACTGGTTGTTCACCATTCGAAGTTGTGTATGGGTTCAATCCACTTACTCCTTTGGATTTGATACCTTTACCTATGGAGGAAAGAGCTAACCTGGATGGTAAGAAGAAAGCTGAGGTTGTTAAGCAATTGCATGAAAGAGTTAGGCAACATATCGAGAGGCGGACTGAGCAATATGCTACTCAAGCTAACAAGGGGCGAAAGAGAATTGTGTTCGAACCAGGAGATTAGGTTTGAGTGCATATGCGCAAGGAGAGGTTTCCTGTTCAACGAAAATCGAAGTTGCAGCCACGTGGAGATGGTCCATTCCAAGTGCTTGAATGTATCAATGACAATGCGTACAAGATAGACTTGCCAGGTGAGTATAATGTTAGTGCTACTTTTAAAATGTTTCTGATCTTTCTCCTTTTGATTTTGATGTAGGTTCCGATTTGAGGGACAAATCCTTTTAAGGAGAGGGGGAATGATGGAAACCAAGGAAGCTAAGCCTATGGATCCTTTGAGCATCAATGGAGGACCTATGACGAGGGCTCGAGCTAAAAGGATGAAGGAAGCGTTAAATGGGCTCGTTCTAGATATTTGGGCAAAGAGTCTTGCACAACATGACTTGGACAGCTTGGAGGGAACACCAAGACTTCAAAATATTATTCAAGTTCAAGAACAAGTCCAAGAACATCAATCTTGAAGAAATCCTGAGGCTTGGGTGTCGATTATAATGCAATTAGGCTGTTATTTATTTAATTGATTTACATTGGGCCTAATTTGTATTATGAGATTGTTTTTAATTTAGTTTAATTTATTAAGTTTTAATTAGGAGGCTGAGTCATTAAAAAGCCCAATATGGGTGTGTTTAGGAAAGAGTCAAAGTCAAAGTCAAAAAGTCAAAGAGTCAAAGTCAATTAAAAATAGGGTTTTATTTGGTTTCCAATAAGGTTTAGGATTGTATGCCTATATAAGGCTTATTAAACCTAACTTTTCAATCAGTTGTCAATTGAATAAAAGATTTAACTTTTCTCCATTGTTCTCTTGTGAACTTTGAGAATTGCATCAAGATTTGTTCTTGATTTATCAACCTTGACTTATCTCCCACATTCTCATCTCTTTCTTGGGAGTGGCGTTGTTATATCTTTGGTTCTTGATTCGCTAATCAACCGGTCAAAGATTTCTTTAAATATGAATTATCTTTCTTGGGGTTGTGTTTCAATTTGCTTGTGGGTGTCGTATCGATATATACGGGGTTCGCATCACAAACATACAATTGGACAACGAGGCAATTAAAGACAATTGTGCTTAATCTTGAAGGCTTTGAACGCTAATTGAAAGCAATTAGAATCAAACTGAAGTTAATTGCGCTTTAATTAGTTTGGGTTTAATTTGTATAATAGGATTGCGAAAATCAGTTTAATTTATTAGACTTTTAATTGGAGGTTGAGTCAATTATTTAAATTAAAAAGCCCAATATGGGTGTGTTTAGAAAAAGTCAAAACCAAAGTGAAAATCAATTAAAAATAGGGTTTTATTTCGTTTCTGATAAGGATTAGGATTGCATGCCTGTATAAGGCTTATTAAACCTAGCTTTTTAGAAGTTGCTTTTGGAATGAAGATGCAACTAATTATATTTAATTGAGAGAGCGAATTATCTCTTTTGTTCATTCTTGAACATGTGATCTTATCAAGCTATGCTTGTGGTGATGGAAACCGTAACTTATCAAACCTTCTCATCGATGTTTTGGGAGTGGCGTCAATATCATTCTTGTGATAAATTTGGTTCTTGATTATCATATATTCAGTGGGTCAAAATTCTTTATAATTTTGGTTCTTAACTGACATGATCAAAGGGTCAAAGTTTCCATTATAAACCAGTTTTAATCTTTCTTGGGGTTATGTTTTAATTTGATTGTGGGTGTCGTATCGATAAATACGGGATTCGCATTAGTTGTTATAAGGGCTTTGGTTAATAAATCAGGTTTCAATCACATCTTCGAACAACAATAACGATGGATCAGGATCTGATAACAAATCTTTTTGAGGAAAGAGGGAATGATGGAAACCAAGACACCAATCATGGAAGACAAAGATACAATTGGACAACGAGGCAATTAAAGGCAATTGTGCTTAATCTTGAAGGCTTTGAACGCTAATCGAAAGCAATTAGAATCAAATGGAAGTTAACTGGGCTTTAACTAATTTGGGTTTAATTTGTATTACAGGATTGTTAAAATTAGTTTAATTTATTATGCTTTTAATTAGGAGGTTGAGTCATTTATTTAAATTAAAAAGCCCAATATGGATGTGTTTAGAAAAAGTCAAAATCAAAGTCAAAACCAAAGTCATTTAAAAATAGGGTTTTGTTTAGTTTCCGATAAGGATTAGGATTGTATGCCTATATAAGGCTTATTAAACCTAATTTTTCAGAAGTTGCTTATGGAATGAAGATGCAACCAATTATACTGAATTGACAGACCGAATTATCTCTTTTGTTCATTCATGAACATGTGATCTTATCAAACTATACTTGTGGCCATGGAAATCATGACTTATCTTCCACCTTCTCATCTATGTCTTGGGAGTGGCGTCAATATCATTCTTGTGATAAATTTGGTTCTTGATTATCATATATTCAGTGGGTCAAAATTCTTTATAATTTTGGTTCTTAAATGACATGATCAAAGGGTCAAAGTTTGCATTATAAACCTGTTTTAATATTTCTGGGGGTTATGTTTCAATTTGATTGTGGGTGTCGTATCGATATATACGGGGTTCGCATCACTTGCTATCAGAGCTTGGTTAATTAATTCAGGTTTCAATCACATCTTCGAACAACACTAACGATGGATCAGGGATCTGATAACAAATCGTTTTTGAGGAAAGAGGGAATGATGGAAACCAAGATACCAATCATGGAAGATAAAGATACAATTGGACAACGAGGCAATTAAAGGCAATTGTGCTTAATCTTGAAGGCTTTGAACGCTAATCGAAAGCAATTAGAATCAAACTGGAAGTTAACTGGGCTTTAACTATTTGGGTTTAATTTGTATTACAGGATTGTTAAAATTAGTTTAATTTATTAGGCTTTTAATTAGGAGGTTGAGTCATTATTTAAATTAAAAAGCCCAATATGGGTGTGTTTAGAAAAAGTCAAAATCAAAGTCAAAACCAAAGTCAATTAAAAGTAGGGTTTTGTTTAGTTTCCGATAAGGATTAGGATTGTATGCCTATATAAGGCTTATTAAACCTAATTTTTCAGAAGTTGCTTATGGAATGAAGATGCAACCAATTATATTAATTGAGAGAGCGAATTATTTCTTTTGTTCATTCATGAACATGTGATCTTATCAAGCTATGCTTGTGGCGATGGAAACCATGACTTATCTTCCACCTTCTCATCTATGTCTTGGGAGTGGCGTCAATATCATTCTTGTGATAAATTTGGTTCTTGATTATCATATATTCAATGGGTCAAAATTCTTTATAATTTTGGTTCTTAAATGACATGATCAAAGGGTCAAAGTTTTCATTATAAACCTGCTTTTAATATTTCTTGGGGTTATGTTTCAATTTGATTGTAGGTGTCGTATCGATATGTACGGAGGCCGCATCAGTTGCTATAAGAGCTTCGATGAATTGATTCACGTTTCAATCACATCTTCGAACAACAATAATGATGGATCAGGATCTGATAACAAATCTTTTTGAGGAAAGAGGGAATGATGGAAACAAGATACCAATCATGGAAGACAAAGATACAATTGGACAACGAGGCAATTAAAAACAATTGTGCTTAATCTTGAAGGTTTTGAACGCTAATTGAAAGCAATTAGAATCAAACTGAAGTTAATTGGGCTTTAATTAGTTTGGGTTTAATTTGTATAATAGGATTGCGAAAATTAGTTTAATTTATTAGGCTTTAATTGGAGGTG